>CM032666.1:61832071-61871181 GCA_019095985.1 Streblospio benedicti | reverse complement strand
CCCTCTCATTTTGAATTAAAAATTGAGTGCCCTCCCTTCTGTGATCAAAGAAAATTAAACGCCCCCCCCCCACCACCAAAATGACCGCCCCGCCCCTTGTAAAATTAATTATGCTCGCTCCCTAATGGAAAATACAACGATCTAAACCTTGAAACGAACATGTCCAACCAGATCCTTTAAAAACATATTTAGTTGGAAAAAATGATTTAGTTGGACTTACTCACTATGCATACATAAAAAGTTTGCTTTGTTTTAAATTGCAGGTACATTAGGTATTATATGATAAAACATTATTTTTTATAAAACATTATTTACGTATTATTTGTGTACTGGGTATAAATTATTACCATTCCATACCTCGTCATCAATAGCATAATTTTGCTTAAATGTACGTGCAAAAATTTCCTTCAAATTCTCTAAAGTTTAATTGACATATCTAAAAATTATGTCATCAATTGCCACACGCCAAATTTCTTTCATCTATCAGTCACAAAACCTCCTGTAAAGTACGCTTTCTCCATTTTTCAGTTACAAATAAAGTTTATGCATTATTCTTCGCGGGTATCGGGTATTTTACATTGCCCATATTAAAAGATTCAAACAATATTTTCAATACCAGTATATCTTTCAATAACTTGTGAAATGATAAAAAAAGCCCTAAATAGATGAGAGAAACATTAATCTAATAACTTTGAACATTATTCATTAAGGCAGAAAGTTGAATTAGATGAACTATGTTTCAATGCTGAATGACTTTAAGTATAAGATAAAAGTTGATAGAGTCAGTAGTAAGAAACTGACATTCACAAAATGATAAAAATCTGACTTGAGATGTAATATATACCTGTGCGGTGTGTGTGTGTGTACCATAAATCTTCGATTAACAGCCGGGCGGCTATTGGCATACTTCTATAGGTGGAGGAGGCGTTTATTAGAGGTGGTTAAAAACGTATGTAAGACACGGCGTTCTTGTTTCAAAGGATGCATGATTTTAGGAGATTTACACACTACCCTCTACCTCTAATTAAAGCATTTGATGATCAATGTGCGAGTCTATTTCCATTTCATAACGCACTATAACAAGGCTGCTTTGTGTAAAGCTCATAAAAGACTCCTAAAAGGCCATGCATCTTTAAAGACAAGAATGCTATGTATTACCTACGTTATTAACCCCCTACCTACATTAATATAAACTCCTACCTCTAATAAACACCTCCTCAAATAGAAGTACGCTAATAGCCGCAAAGCCGTTAATAGAAAATTTACGGTGCAGTTTTACGGTGCAGTTATGACAACCATTGGATTATGATGGACTTTTTTTTTCATTTTTTCACTATCAATTAGTGAGGTTCAAACTAATATAGGGACCTATATCAGTAATTTAACTAGTGATGTGTGTGTTTTTATAGTTGAATCATTGATATGCTTTGTCAGTAATAAAAACTTTGAATATCCATTTGCATATTCAAAAATCCATTTGGATATTGGAGAATCCAAAGTCCAATATCTAATTAACTTTAGGGTTACTAGAATTTCAGTGTAAGCTTATGCCACAAATACGACAGCCCCCATCCCACTCATAAATAATGACAGCTCCCTTGTGAAATAGCGCAGTATTGAAGCAGGATGTTTTATTGGCCAGGTCATGGAAAGCACGTAAAGATGTTATATTCAAGTAAATTATATCCATATGTTAGGCTAAGTGAGGCTCCCGGGAACACTAACCTAGCTTTTATACAGAGAGCCTCCACTGAACATTTGATATCTTGGGTGAAATGTGCTAAAAGTTTGCAATACATAATGCTAATATTCCAATCGGAAGAAAACTTGTCTTATTTTAACGAGTCAGTATGTATGGTCACAATATGTTCAAATTTACCTGTTCATGTATACATAATATTTAAACGCAGATTCTTAGTTGACTGAAATAAATGTAACCATTTGATCAAATTCCCAAATTTTACTTGGGGCGCACCTTAAACTCAGTAGCAAGGGGGAAAGTTGACTGTGGTAAATTCCGCTAATGGGATATAAGATTTTATCATCTAAGTGGAGCGAAGTCAAGTGGGATGATTTTAGTGTACTAATTATTAACAGCTACATTAGACCTATCAAGTGCTGATTTTAGCTGCTTGGGTCATGATGTGCTGGTTTTTAAGGGTGAAATTGTGACTCATTCCGGTGGCGCCTCCATGTTCGCAAATTGTACATGCATTGAGTGCCTCCCCCGGGATGCTGATGCCTTATTTCATTTATTTTGTAATCCACTGACTTGTAAGCAGCTGCTTGTAAGCCAAATTGGCTGGATGACATAGTTATTTGTTTATTTAGATCTATACGTGTTTATATATTCACTAGTCATTCAACACCCTCAAGTCTTGATTCTTCGGATTATTAGCTTTTTTACAAATACATCATTACCATTAAATAACCCGGAACAACGACATGCTTAGTTGTGCATATTAGGGAGCTGTCATAATTTACCATACAGGGCTGAGGGGGGTCATTTGGTGGGGGGTGCAAAATTTTAATATTTGCTACGGGGGGAGGCACTCAGTTTTCTATATACTCATAGGATAGGGTCGCTCAGTTTTCTAATGCTGCAATACTCAGATTTGTTTTAGTAAAAAACGCAAATATTATGTTAAACAATATTACACTTTCATAACACAGTTTAATCAGTAATTGCTCACACTGAAGTAAACTTTCCAATACAACCATATAAGGCCCTAGTAACTTGGTTCGTAGTGTACTTTCACATGTAACCACTGTAAATCATCCTGGCAGTGATGTAATAGTTTGTTGTATGTTCACATACAAGCTACATCACTAGCGATATCATGAGGCATGAAGCAATGTAGCGGCGGGGTGACAAGAGATTTCTTCGTTCATATCATATTTGAACTAAGCTGTTCACATGCAAGTGACACATTGACGTCTCTTAGGCATTTTTGCGGTACATCAATAAAAGAATCTCGAGAGTTGCATAGCTGCTAGGCCATTACAAATACTTGCTAGAAAATAAAAATAACTGACTTATTTTTAGGGAAAACGACATACACATGGACAATTCCGAAGATCCAGTAAGCAAGCTCAGTAGTTCAAATGTCCCATGCAAGTGAAAGCAAAATCGATGTACCTTAGTAACACGACATCACGAATTGTAAATAGTGTCCTTCATATTTCAGCACATCAGGCAACAAATTAAAAAAAATGCAATATGCTGTTCCAGAGGGGTGGGACAGGGGCAAGCAGTTCCCCATTTTTCACCCGTAAAATTTCATTTTTGTGGTGTTTTGGCATTTACGCGAGCCTTCGTTGGTAGGAAACCCATGAAATCCTATGTGTGCACCTCCCGTTTTTCGAAAACCTGCCAGTGAACCTTCCTTTGTTCAGAATATAGCCTTGTATGTCTTCAATGATATTAAATCTACACAAAACATGTTGCAATATATGCAAAATGTTTTGTTTTGGTAGAACAGACTGCACAGCAATAAAGTTGGTGCAGGGGATGCCGGGTCACTCAATTTTGATTGTCGCCTTCGGGGGGGTCGCTCAATTTCCATTTATCCATAAAGGCAGTAGCTCATTTTAATACTTTTCGCTTCTCCATATCACTCAGCCCCTCCCTGCACGATAAATTATGCAAGCTCCCTCATAATTGATGGATACTGGAAATAATATCATTAATCAAATGTTACAATGAATTTACTTTTCTTTTTCTAATGGTTCAAATGGTTAATGAGCATTGAATGTAGAAACTCATTCGAACATTTCATTTGATATTCAAATATATAGACGATCATGGAAAAGTTAACAGGCACATATTTAGAGGTACGTAAAGGGATGTTTAATGGTAAAGATGAAATTGTAAAATATATCAATGCAAGGAATCAAGACTTGAGGGTGTTGGATAAAGTATCGACGAATGCAAACATCATCGAAGTTATGGCTAGAGAATATCAGGAAAATGGATCAGTAATTGTTTTTACCATGGAGCTTCTTGACCAGAGCCTGGATCATTATATTTCAGCAAAACTGTTCCATGATGTGCAGATTGAGGACATATTACGCCAGTGCGCAGCAGGAATATGTTTTCTTCATGATAATAATGAAGTGCATAGACGGATGAAACCGTCAAATTTTCTTATACAACTTAAAGGTCCTGATGATGTTATTGTTAAGGCCGCTGATTGGTTCTTAGAAAAGACCCAAGGAGATGCAAAAGTCTACAGCCACTGGTGTGCACCTGAAGAGAGCACAACAAACCCGGTGACAGCTGATGAAATGGGGTGTAAGATGAATGTGTTCTCATTTGCAATTTTGATGATGTACGTTGGAGGTAAAGAGGAAGGTAGAAAAGAAATTCTGAATGATCCAAGTATAGGAAAGGATGTTAACAATGAAAAGAATGTGTTAGAACTATTTTCAATTCATTGGCAGAGCATGTCCTTCCGTGATTTTATTGTACCATTGTTGATCAAAACTCTGTCTCTGGACCCCAAAGACAGACCAACAATGAAAACAGTCTCTCGGTTCTTAGAGAGGAAGCTTATATATCCTCAACTACAGTTAGATCGTATTCCACAGAATATCATTTCTAGTGAAGGAAGCTTTGGAGTCGTCTATAGAGGTGAATACGATGGACAAGTGGTTGCAATAAAAACAATCAATAAGCACAGAATAGACAAACGTAGACGTCAAAAGATCCTTAACAATGAGATCATTGTTTTGATGAAGAATTTAAGGCACCCTAATGTCATACAGCTTCTAGTATATGAGGATAAGACTCCTAACAATCTTGCAGAGATCTGGATAGGAATGGAGCTCTGTGACTGGAGTTAAGATATGTATCTGGCAGAATATTACTCTGATGAAAAAGAAACAAGGTCAATTATGCGCCAGAGCGCCAGTGGACTATTGTATTTGCATGAGAATTATTTGTCACATAGAGATTTTAAACCAAATAATATATTGATAAAGAAAGTCGGAGATGACAAAATTGTAAAAATCACAGACTTCAGTCTGACTAAGGATAGCGAAGGCCGTGAATCTACAACCATGACATCTGTCCATGGAAATCCTCACTGGCTCACTCCAGAGCAGATGACAGACACATTTGATAAGGTACAAGAATTTGAATATAATGGGTCAGAAATCTTTCCTGTAGATGTTTTTCAATTTGCTTTAGTCCTAATATATGTCTGCATCAATCAAGAAGAAAGAAAGAAAATGTTTCAGACTATATATGTCGGTCGTGATGTTAAGATGGGTAAAAATGTTTTATCTTATTTTGCCACTCATTGGAATCATGAGAACTTGAGATGTCATCTAGAGCCTTTACTGAAAAAAGTCCTCATCTCAGATCCAAAACAATGTCCCGCCATGCACGAAGTTCTTGAGTTCATTCAACCAAAAATATCGACCATACCCCCTGTGCTGACACACATCACCTCACACAGTCTTGGGTTTGTTGCTCATAAAGAAGTCGGCATCAGCTCCAATGACGGCTGTGTGCTGGTTGGATGGCGGAGAGAAACACTTCGCGGCTTGTTTAAAGGTAACAGGCGAGGCAAATTCCGTCTCTACCAGCTTCAGGACCATGAGATAAAACAGTTGTGGAAGAAGGACTGTCCAGATGGTGTGAATTGGTGTTACAGAAAATATATTAGCCATTATGTACACGATTCGCTTATCACAATCCGTGATATATATCTTAAGGATGGCCCAACACTGTGCTATGATGGTGAGTTGCAGCAGAGACATGAGCACCGAGGGGGAGAGGGAATGCACCTGATCGGAGTGCTGCCGGGCGCCAGCCACCGCATGGTGTATGTGGATGAAACAACCAATCCCCACCAGATCCACATCTACGCTGACGACTCCCGGCTTCTGAGCCTCCAACTCCCACCCACCTTACAGTCAGCGTGTTGGCTTTCAGCGGGTCATGAAGAGCGATTCGGCTGGTTTGCGGTCTCTTATGGTAACGGCCACAGCCTGTGTATCTACAATGAGACTGGAGCTCTCCAACACAATGTTTTACTGAACTACACTCCCGGGGCTTATAACGCTGTGACGTGCACACGACACCACATCCTGGTCAGACAGTATTATAGCACCATTGTTCACATCCATGCGTGGAACGGGCAACATCTCAGCTCTGTGGACCTCAGGGACAAGATTGAACTTAAGGCAGAGGAGAACAATGTATGGGCTATAAGCATCACCAATGGCGGCCTCTCGCTCATTGTTGCAATTGGTCGGTCGGAGGTTAATCCTGGAGTTACATCGCTGCATGCACTGAAAATTGAGTAGCATTTGCATTAATGAAATCATCTAAATCTGAATGAATGAAGCAACTTTGTGTCCATACATAAGTATATTTTTAGAAAATTTTCAATGCTCATGATACATTAACAATGTTTGAGAGTTGTGTGTGTGTGCGTGCGTGCGTGCGTGCGTGCGTGCGCGCGCGTGGGAAATGTGGTGAAGAAGAAATAAGACGATCAAATGTGCAAACGTTTTCTGTTATCAGGCAAAACAATATTAACCCACACCCGAGTACATTATGAACGTGCAATCATCAAGTGTAATATTCAAGTGTACTATTGATACTAAAGTTGATACAAAAGTTGAGCGTAATTGGATCTTGAGAATTTGTGTTTGTCATATGATGAACGTATTTGCTAGAATTTTTTGTTCATAATTAGAGCCGCAGTAGTTCCTCTGGTATTTACTATAGGATAGAACATGCACTTCTCTATGCCTGCTGTCTTCAAAATAAGCCAAATATAAAATTTTCAATGGATATGATTGTTTTACATTTTGACAACCAATTTTCTCTCCGAAAAAACTAAATTCCTAAATTGTAACATTTGGCATTAATAAAAATTGTTATAATCGTGAAGTAGACTAGAAAATATGAGTTGGAAAATATAGGTTGATGATTAAGTTGAACGTACAATGAGATAGACGTATAAAGGTTATTGTTCGGCAATATATAAATGTTAACTGATAAACTATAAAATATAGATATGATTATGTGAATTGCATTTTATATTTGGGTTGTATTAGACAGTAGGTGTAGAGAAGTGGTTATCAATATACATTATATTAAGTTGTTAGAAATTGGTAGTTATATATTTTGACCACCCATTTTAGATAAGTCAACCGAAATTGCAATTATGTGCTTATTTGATACTTTTATTTTATTTTGAAATGTTATATCTTTTATATCTTTTTCACAATATATAATTTGTTTGCATATTAACAAAAATCTATTATATTATGTAAGTATTTATAGTTATAGATTTTGCCAGCTTCACATATGTATAAGTGGGAAATATTGTATTTAATTTACTTTAAACAATCTATACTTATTTTTGAGAACCGCTATATGTTTATAGTGGTTTTGAGCTCCTATTGTAATATATTGTGCAACGGTCTTAGAAAATACTTTATATACATACATACAAGTTTCCTTTTTTGTAAGTTGCAGGTTTATTTGCTAATAAAAACATTAAAATTTTATAATACTTTATTTACAATTTTTTTAAATTTTGGATCCATACCTCATAATGATCAGCATCATTTCTGCTAAAATGTTCAGGTATATTGCAAAAATATCCTGCAAATTCTAAATTCAATTGACAATATGCAAATTTATGTCGTCACATTTCTTCATCCATCAGTCACAAAATCTCTAATCTCTCGTTAACAACTGGTTAACTTTCTCACATTCCGTTCATCAATCATGCAAATAAACTAATACACCAGAAATAGTAATAAGATAAACTATATATTAATGAGTTTGATAATAAGATAAAAAGTTAATAGGGTCAGTGATAAGAAAATGAGTCTTACCAAATGTTTGGGGAAAAAATACAGTGATTTGAGATGAATCTAAATTATTATCTGATTGCGAAATACTGGGAATATCTTCAACGCTGGAAGACTGAACAACTGAAAAGGGAAAAATTTTCTTATGCATTACCTATTAACAATGTAAGTAAATTATGGACTAAACAACGGAAATCCTCTGCAATGGGTTCTGTTGTTGTGAATATTCATTGTATGTAATACTTTTATGACATCGAAAATTACAAATACTAAAGAATAGACTAACAACATACTAACGAAAATGTATAGTATGTACACTACATGCACACTTTATTATTTGTTTTTCTGCACAACCATCCGATTTATCAATACTTGATCAGATATACATGTATGAATATGTAAATACTTTGTAACCTTTTAGGAAATATCAGGTGAAGTGGGTAAGATCAATGTGTTTTGTGATTAAGAAGTAGAGTAAGATATTTAGATATACATTATTTGATAAAGGTGAATGAATTATATATAATAACGGTAATTGGCCAATATTCAAGAGAAGAAAATAGTTGAAAATGTGATTTTTCTTCCCTTTTTCAATTTTACATTTCTATATTTGATATATACGGGATGACTGTGTAATTAGGACAATCGGCTCCATATCTATTAAAATTAAAACCCACATACATGTATATTGCCTCGTAGCCGTCTTAAAATCAAACAGGTCTTTCTTATTTTATTTGTTGCACTTCTAATTTTGATGACTACTTCAAATCTGCTTCACATAACTACCTCAAATTACTCATTATCACCAAATGAAACAATAATCATTGAGTAAATTTTCGACTACACGTAGCATAAACAAGAGCCGTATGATCTTACATCTCAGATGTGTGTGTGTGCGTGCGTGCGTGCGTGCGTGCGTGCGTGCGTGCGTGCGTGTGTGTGTGTTATACACTTTTATAAAAAGAACATTTAAGATAAAACAAAAATTATTCATGAGAAAAGGCAATCAAAACTTCCTACTGACATTTTAATCCACCACATGAGCTGTTATGTCAAGGCTGTTATTTTGACTCATCCCGTAAATTTTGGTATCAATTATCCCGTTACAGTTATACTGGTAAAACGGCACTCCTTTTACTTGTCTGAAATTCTAAAATAGCCGCTTTTAACAAAAGAAAAGATAATAGATATATCAAGTTTCTCAACATCTTTTTTATGTATGATCAATGTATGAAACTCATGAAAATTTGCTCATAAATCAGAAGGTCTTCAACTAAAACAATGTAGCCGGCCCTGACAAAAACTGTCCGGCCTTAATTAATTATGTTAATATTGGCAACTCAAAAACACGTAGCCTGCACTTTGAAACGAACGCCATGAGCCTTGGCTGAAATCAGCAGGCACAGGGCCATCTGGTAGGCCTAGAAGAATGTAGCAACTTGCTTTTTAAAAATCATGGTACAATGAGTTTGCTGACCTATTAACTATTGTGTGTGCTATTTGATATATAGATCTACGACATGTTTTTTTTATGCGCCACAACCAATTAGACATCCAGTTTATCAGTTCTTTATCATTTATATATGTACTTTGTAACACAGGGTAATTTCAAGTAATGTGGCACTCATCTGAACGAAAGCTGGCCATACAAGATCAAATTATTCAGTGATTAATACGCAGACCCGGAGTAAGAAATCTAATATTAAAATACAAATGTGTGTGAATTACAGATATGTTATTAAAGGCTGGTGAACTATGTCACTATTACAAGCATAATTGACTGGTCATCATTGGTGGATACTGGAAGAAATATTAAGAATCATAATTAATTTTATGTTGTTTTTCTGATGTGTGTTAAATGAACATCAAAAGTAGAAACTCGTACAAACACTTCAGTTGCTATTCAAATATATAGATGATTATGGCGAAGAGAGCAGGAAATTCTTTAGAACAAAATGAACACCAAGATTTCTTGATTGGAAAGGGAACTCTGGGAAAGGTTCATAGAAGGAAGCTCAATGGAAAATATGTAGCTGTAAAAGTTATCAATGCAGGGAATCAAGACTTTAGGGTGCTGGGTAAAGTAGCCATAAATACAAACATCATTGAAATTATTGTTTGCGAATATTGGGTAAAAGAATCAGAAATTTCTATTTCAATGGAACTTCTTGATCAGAACCTGGATGAATATATTGCATCAAAACAGTTGTCAGATGAACAGATTGAGGATCTATTATGCCAGTGCGCATCAGGCATATGTTTTCTTCATGATAATAATGAGGTGCATAGACGGATGAAACCATCAAATTTTCTTATACAACTTAAAGGTCCTGATGATATTATTGTTAAGGTTGCTGATTGGTTCTTAGAAAAGACCCAAGAAGATGCAGAAGTCTACAGCCACTGGTGTGCACCTGAAGAGAGCACAACAAAGCCGGTGACTGCTGATGAAATGGGCTATAAGATGAATGTGTTCTCATTTGCAATTTTGATCATGTATGTTGGAGGTAAAGAGGAAGGGAGGGAAAAAATACTGGATTCTTCATTAGGAGAAGATATTTCAAATGAGAAGAATGTGTTAGAACTGTTTTCAATTCTTTGGCAGAGCATATACTTCCGTGATTTTATTATACCGTTGGTGATCAAAACTCTGTCTCTGGACCCCAAACACAGACCAACAATGACAACTGTCTCTAATTTCTTAGAAAGGAAGCTTAGCTATCCTCAACTACAGTTAGAACGTATTCGTAAGAATATCATTTCTACAGGAAGTTTTGGAGTAGTCTATAGAGGTACTTACGATGGAAAAATGGTTGCAATAAAAACAATCAACAAGCATCACTTAGATGAAAGTAGACGTCACAAGGTCATTAAGAGCGAGACTGTCATTTGGATGAAGAAATTACGGAACTCCAATATCATACATATTCTTGCTTGTGAGGATAAGACTCCTTACAGCCGTGCAGAAATCTGGATAGGAATGGAGCTCTGTGACTGCAGTCTAGATAAGTATCTAGCAAAAAATCACCTCGATGAAAAAGAAACGAGGTCGATTTTGTGCCAAAGTGCCCGTGGGCTATTGTATTTGCATGAGGAGAAATTGTTACACGGAGATTTTAAACCAAATAATATACTGATAAAGGAAGGAGCTAAGAATAATGTTAAAATCACAGACTTCAGTCTGACTAAGGATATTGAAGGTCGTGAATCTACAACCATGACCTCTGTTCATGGAAATCCTCACTGGCTCACCCCTGAGCAAATGACGACAGACACATTTGAAAAGAAAGAAGAATTTGAATATAAAGGGTCAAACATTTTCCCTGTAGATGTTTTTCAATTTGCACTGATTCTAATATATGTCTGCATCAGTCAAGAAGAAAGAGATAAAATGTTTCAAACTATATATGTCGGTCAAATGGTTAAGAATGGCGAAAATGTTTTGGATTACTTTGCACCTTTTTGGAATCATGAGAACTTGAGATGTCATCTAGAGCCTTTACTGAAAAAAATCCTCGTCTCAGATCCAGAACAACGTCCAACCATGAATGAAGTTATAGAGTTTTTTTGCCCACCAAACATATCAAACATACCCCCTTTAGTGATGACCCACATCACCTCACACAGTCTGGGATTTGATGCTGATGTAGAAGTTGGCATCAGCTCCAGTGACAGCTGCGTGCTGGTTGGACGTCGGGAAGGAATATTTCTAAACTTATTTAACAAGCCAGGTCAGCTGCTCCTCTACCAGCTGCAGGACAACGAGATAAAACAGCTGTGGGAAAAGGATTGTCCAGATGGTGTGGACTGCAGCGACATAAAATTTATTAGTGGTCATGGAGACGATTTGCTTCTCACAATACGTGATTCATATATTGAAGATGATCCAACGTTGTGCTATGATGGCGAATTGCAGCAGAGACACACGCACCGAGTGGGAGAGGGAATGCGCCTGATCGGAGTGCTGCCGGGTGCCGGCCACCGCATGGTGTATAGGGAAGAAACAACCAATCCCCACCTGATCCACATCTACGCTAACGACTCTCGGGTTCTGAGCCTCCGGGCCCCACCTAGCATACAGTGCAGTTTGTGGTGGTGGTGGTGGCTGTCAGTGTGCCATGAAGCGCGATCTGGCTGGTTTGCTGTGACTGACAGTGACAGCAGCAGCCTGTGTATCTACAATGAGGCTGGGGTTCTCCAGCATCATGTTGAACTGACGTGCCGTCCGGCAGGTCGTAACGCTGTGACGTGCACACGACACCACATCCTGGTCAGCCAGTATAGAAGCACCGTTGTTCACATCCATGCGTGGGACGGGCAGTATCTCAGCTCTGTGGACCTCAAGGACAAGGTTCAGTTAAAGGCAGAAGAGGGCAGGGTATATGCTTTGACTATCAATGATGGCGGACAGTCACTCATTGTTGCGATTGGTAGGTCAGAGGTTAATCCTGAAGTTACATCCCTACATGCACTTAAAATTGAGTAGCATTTGCGTTAATGAAATAATATTTTCAAACTATATGATTTATGTCAATTGTCAGTAGTAGTGATATGTAGATGGGCAATAATTTTCATCTTACTTTGTCCCTTACTAAATTCATGAGAAATTGAGATATCTGGCCAAAATGACTGAAGCTACTTTGTGAGCATACATAAGTGCATTTTTAGAAAATTTTCAACGGTAATGGTATACTATGAATGTTTGAGAATTTTGAATGTGACATGGAAAATGTGGTGAAGAAAAAACAAGAAGATCAACACTGCAAAAGATTTCTGTTACCGGGTAAAACTTTGCCTACCAATATTAAACCACACCCGAGTACATATGAACACGCAATCATAAAGTTGAGCGTGGTGAATCTTGAGAATTTGTGTGTGTACATAATTTTTATGTTGAGCGGATAGAATACATACTAGTATTTCACAATTTTCATTGATTTTGTTAGAACTTTTTGTTGTTCATAATATGAGAGAGATGTAGTAGTTCCTCTGGTATTTACTATAAGATAAAACCTGCACTTCTCTATAGCTGCGGTCTTTAAAATAATCCAAATATAAAATTTTCAATAAATACAATTGCTTTACATTTTGATAACCAATTTACTCTCCAAAAACGTAATTCATTACAATTCATTTGACATTCATAAAACTTGTTATAATTGTAAGGATTAGATGATGATGCAGTTGGAATGGACAACGAGATACACGTATAAAGGTTCTTGTTCAGGAATATTTAACTGAAACTATACAAATGACTACATGAAGTGCATCTTATAATTAGGTCGTAGTCAGTAGTAGGCAGTAGGTATAGACAAGTGGTTATCAATAAACATGTACATTATATTAAATTGTTAAAAATTAGTCATTACATTTTGACCAGCCATTATAGATAAGTCAACCAGAATTGCAATTATGTGATTATTGGATACTTTTATTTTATTTTGAAATGTTATCTTTTGTCTTTTTTACAATATATAATTTGTTTGCATATTAACAAAAATCTTTTATATTGTGTAAGTATTTATAGTTATAGATTTTATTTTGAAATGCGTAAGTATTTATAGTTATAGATTTTGCCAGCTCCACATATTTATAACACTATCAAGTGCAAGTGGGGAAAATTGAATTTGATCTACTTAAAAATGTTATTCATTTTTGAGAATCGCTTTGTTTTTGGCGGGTTGAAGCTTCTATTGTAATATATATTCAAATATCTTAGAAAAGAAAAAGTTTGCTTTTTGTAAGTTCCAGTAATAGTTGCTTGTAAAAACATTAAATTTTTATAATACTTTATTTACGCATTATTTATACTCTGGATAAAAATCAATACCATTCCATACCTCATAATTATTAGCATAATTTTTGCTAAAATGTTCCTGTATTTTTGCAAAAATATCCTGCAAATTCTAAATTCAATTGACAATATGCAAAATTACATAATCAAAATATGTCTTCATCCATCCGTCACAAAATCTCTAATCTCTCATAAACTTTCTCACATTCCGTTCATCAATCATACAAATAAACTAATACATGTATCATGAGCCAAGAATCATTAATAAAAAGATTAACTATGTATTAATGGTTTTGATTATAATATTAAAAGTTAATAGAGTCAGCAAGAAATGACTCTTACCAAATGTTTAAAAAAAAAGCAGTGACTTGAGATGAATATAAATTATCATGATTATGAAATACTGTGAATATCTTCAACACTGGAAGACTGAACAACTGAAAAAGGAAAATTTTCTTATGCATTACCTATTAATAATGTAAGTAAATTATGGACAACACAACACAAATCCTCTACAATGGAAGGATTTGTGACTAATAATGGGTTCCGTTGTTGACGATATTCACTGTATGCAATTATTCTTTATGACAACAAAAATGATAATACTAATATATAAACTAACAATGTAGTAACTAAAAGGTGTAATATGTATCTACATATCATAGAAATTATATGAAAAACAATGCAATAATATGGAATTCAAACCAAGACTTATGTCTCAGACAAGCATACATGTACAGTCGATACGTACTGCAGTATTAAAGTAATGATGTGATCTGTTCTGTCATTAAGTTTTATCTGTCAGAGCTAGAAGCTGTCACAATTCTCATTTGCTCATGAGCTATACATTTAAATATGATCACTGGTGTGATTGGCTTTAGTTAATAAAAAAAAAAAAGTTATTCGCTGTAACAACTTTTGAAAGACTACATACATGTGCTTGACATTTAACAATAAATATGCAAATCTATAACGATTTGACCAATTTCATTAAAGAAGCAACCATTTAATTTTGGTAAACCATGCTTAATAGCCGAAGCAGTGCTAATATTGACGGCTAAAGCATTTTTTAACAGACTCATCTTTTTCCTAGAATAGCCTCAGACAACTAATTCTATGATTGTGGGCTCCAAACGATATTAGTTGATTGGGGATAACACATACAACAGGACAATCATGAATGATTTCTTTGATGATTATTGAGGGAAGTAGAGTGAATACCAATTTAATTTCTTCTTCTGACATAATAAATACAAAACATCATGATGCTTTTTTATTCCATTCTGAAGAAACCATTGTGTTGACTCCTTTCTCACTTACGTTTCATGCCCTTTATATGCATGTTGGGTTCATTCAAAATGAAAATTTATCTCTTACTGCAGAATTAAGCCCATCATGATAAAATGTACAAGATCACATATGATGTAGATTCCATTCAATAATCCAATTGTACACACAAACAAACAAACCACACATTATCAGACGTTCATACTAATTCAATCACAGCCACAATCATGATAAAATATACAAATACAGTCACTGTCCCCAAGCAACCGTATTGTTGTTTGCAGGTAAAGGAGATGATCAGAATTAGGGAGTTATCTCCTAAACTATTGCATGTTCTAGAATGAAATTTTGTCAGTATAAGTCTGGAAAGCTGTCCTAATATATGTGAAAGTTTAATTAAAATTATGTTAGTATTTTGTATAGTTTACCATGCATACCGATAGTAAAGGCTGACAATATGCCATACAAAAAAAAGTGGCCGTGAAATTATAACATTTTTGCCAAAAGGTTTTATAGGAAGTTACACTTAAATATCTGTTCTATATTTATGAAACTTTCAGATAGTATTGCTGTTGTCTTTGTATACAGACAAAATTTCATTCAAATCAGATCCATTCAATACTTTTAGGGATAGTCCCCTAATTACGATTCTCTCCATTAACTAAAGACAAAAATACTAATTCTTGCTAATGGTTGCTTAGACGGGTGTCTATTACAGTACATTACCAAAATATCTTTAAAAACTTGTACAATCGCATCCATAATTATGACAATATATACAACTATATAACAGAGAACTCCCCTAGGTCCCTAGGTCACCTCCATAACAATTTAGTGGCTGAATAGTAAATGGTGCAACTATTATACTGCAGATTGCTGTCTAGAATAAGCTTAATATTAACACAATGGATTATTGAGTTACCCTCAATGCGTTCAATCAAATCAGAAATCCATGTGGCTAAACATTAGGTTATTCTAGGCTTCATTATAGACTGCAGTAGCAGTGAGTGATGACGACTCCAGTGCCCCAGATAACTGATAAAGTTGACTAGTCTCCTGCTCTAGTATAGCAAAAAAACGTTACTCGTCTTACATGTCATACAGACGTTTTATTCACTGCACATATCATAAGTTTGAAAAAACACGGTATTCTGGAGGACAAGTGAGTTACAACGCTTTCCTATCCTGTTTGTCTCATACTAGTCTAGGACTGGCAGATGAGTGCTTATCTGAGGCACTTCTATTCTGCCAGTAAAAGAAGAAATGTTCCTCCGGCTACAAGTCTTTAAGAGCTGCGAGTTGTCGCTCCAACTCCCGATCTTCGTCGGACATCTTGGATTTTCCGGCGCCAAGTTGTCCAGTGTGGGCAGACGGAGCGGCGGCCATCTTGAAAAAGACAAACTTGTCTTACTATATTCTACTAAGTGCATTGTACGAAGACCCCACAATATTGAAACTGTGAGGCCTTGAAGATATTTTTTATTTTTTATTTTCATTTTCAAAAATGTTTTCTTCCACATATGTTTTATTTGATGCTTATGATTATGATTACACTCATGATTTTTCTTTTTCATGTGTACATGCTCACAATGTTAAATTGTACAAATAAACACTTTTACTAAAATTACAAAAATAGATAATTACTATTTTTAGATATAACATGCTGTACTATATACTTTTTATCAATTCGTAGTAAATAATTCATAGACGGAAAAAAAATAAAAAATTATCTCATGTTAGTTGAAGCTTTTTACATAAATCCATTAAACACTTTGTTTTAGTTGTCTTTATGTAGACTGTTTTTAGTAGTAGGAATATCCATAGGGTTAAGATTTAGTGACACTACTACTTTATACACAGATCTTAACGTTAAGATCCGTGTATAAAGTGAGTAGTAGTGTCACTAAATCTTAACCCTATACTTTGTTTTAGTGTATATTTTTTCTAGAGTAATTTATATGGATTTTAGGCCTTGAAGATAACCCAATTAGGTCAACAAACCTTCATTTACATAACTTAATCAAAGTCCATCAAAATACCTTTCCCAGAGATTTTGATGAGTTCTAATATTGATCGATTTTGAGTGCCAAAAGTCATATGATGCACGTTTCAAAGAGACATTTTGATAAAATAATATTGTCAATCACCAACAACTATCATAGCGTTCCCAAAATTTTCAAAGATTTCCATGAAATTTCACAAAATATTAATGTACTATCCCTCAGATTATAATGCCAATTTCATAGAGAACCAACGTACCTTTCCTGAGATTTCGATGCCGATCTCGTCCAGCACCTGACTCACAATGGCGTCTTGTTCCTCCTCATCTCCCGACTCGTCCAGGATGTCATCCAGAGCGTCGTTCACTGGAAAACAACAACAGACTAAACAAAACGCCAATAAACTTAATCAATAGTGTTAATTGTAGATGAGAATCACAGGCTTGCGTCACACGTAAAAAACAGGATAAATCGTTGTTGCTGTCGTCATTACGTGTTTTAAGTCCATATTTTCTTACCCTTGTTGGGTGTTGGACTGGTTTAAATTTTTCGAAAATTTTCATGGCGTTGTTACTTTTATTTAGAATTGCGCTATTCTATAATCTAGATTGCAAAATCATAAATTCATTCTATAAAAGTCATGATTTTATTGCTGTTGGCATTCATTTCATTTAAGAATTTCATCACAAAAAAAACATTTGAAAAAAATTCAAACTATAAAAATCAAAACTTTTTCTCTATGTGATTTTTACAATTTTTTCCAACCCACATCGTTTCCACAATGTCCCCTTTGCCTCCACAATGTACTCACTCATCTCCTCGGTCATCTCCATCTTTGCGTTCTGCCTCTCGAACTCCTGCAGTGTCTTGGCGGTCTTCTGCGGGTCCATCACCTTGTTCATGTTCACCATGGTCTTGGTGGTCGTGGCCATCGCATCTGCCATCTTCATGTTCGAACCCATCATCTGCAAACACACAGGTCATTCCATTGGCAGTAGAAGCTTGGTTGGAATTTGATTTATAGAGTTGGAATAGAATAGTGCACAACCAATGTAGTCTCTCCAATTCGGTAAGTTTTTTTTTTAAAGTTATTTAAATGTACATGTCAGGGTCAGGATTAGCCACTCATCCGCTCATATGGACTAGTAAAAACTAGTGGAGAAAGAGTGCTAATTTTTAGAAACTTGTCCTTTTGACGAGGAGCAATTCTGAATAATTTGTCATACAGATATAGTTTGTACAAGGAGGACGAGTACATTTTTTGCAGGACGAGTAGATATTTGAGGGTTACTAGTCCTGCTGACGAGTAACACTTTTCCACCTAATCCTGACCCTGCATGTAATGAATTAGAATTTAGTGTATATGACAAAAGTTTTTCATGTCAAGGTGAGTATAATGAATTTACCTTTTGCTGGTTGCCTATCGCAGTCATCTTTGAACCGACAACAAACGTTTTCGTTTTCTGCTTTCTTAACTGCACTAGTTGTTTTGCAAGAACTGTGGCAGCCTAAACAAATCATCATACCTATTGATTTTCAACAAGAACAGATTTTTCATCTTTACTTTTGATTTTTAAGTTTCTCTTTCACTATTCAAAATTTGAACCAGAAAATTATGAAAAAACTACAAATTTAAGCATTTTATTGGCTTTACCGTTACATATCTGTATTTTTAATTTAAGAACATGTACGATGAATAAACTCATTTTTGTATGTTGATGAAAAACAATAACGCAATGTTGCTCTCAGCAACCATTTACCTGTTTATTTCCAGTTTTAGCAGCTTTCTTTATATCTTCTTCCTATGATGATAGAAAAGAACAAAATCAATAAACAATAATATTCACTTACTTTCCCTCCTGCTTAAATCAATAAAGATGAAAGAAATAATTACGTTTAGACCCTTACATAGGAAATGTCTAAAAATATTTGAAAAATGAGGTTGAAACTTTTGCAAAAGCCGCTGAAGAATTTAAAATGTATACAATGACAAAAGATTATTGAAATATATTTAAAAGAATTAATGAGAAATTCACCATCGTGAGACCAGGCATTCATCTTTGATTGTGTGCTACTCACGAGTTTTTTTTCCATGCGTTCCAAGTCGGTCCTTTCCCGCCCGAGTTCGCGCTGTGTCTGGCGAATCGTGCGGTCCGTTGCACGCTGCTGCTCTGGAACAAAAAGTCATTCTAATAAGCCTCTTGATTGGCGTCTACTAAAACACGGGACGAAACGGAACACGGGACGGAATGGCGCCGGGACGGAGACGGGACGGCTGGCGGAACGCTGACAATGTTAGTGAACGTGCTCTCGTAAATGGAGAGGAGGAGGATGGTTGGTTGAATGAGATTGACAACTGCATGGCAGTATGCAAAAGTCAGTTTCCCAGTATTAGTGGCATACAGTCTTGTTTGAGCGTCTGTTCAAGGAGAGCAGAACCCATGCAAGGACCAGGTGTTCAAATAATGAACAGGGATCCATTTGGCAAAGGTCAACATTTGATCCTGGTATCCACATTACACTGTGATGATGGTGTCACTGACATATATGACAGTGCACAAGGCTCGTATTTACGTAGCTCTGTGGTTGAATGTTTGGCAAAGTACATCCCAACAAAAACCGGTGATAGCCTAACATTCAGATTCATTCTCTGCGATAACAGGACGCCACGGGACGCCACGGGTCGCCAAGGAACGCCACGGGACGTTATGTCTGATGGTCAGAGCCCTTGAAAACACGGAACACTATAGCTACCATAGAAAACGATGGATATCACCATTAATTAACTCACGGAACGCCCCGGGACTCCACGGGACGTTATGTACAATATGTACCGTCCCGTCCGTGTTTTTAGTATTAGGAATTTGATTTACCGTTGTCATTAGGCAGCAAAAATGCGCAGACGTGACATAGCATTCTATTGAGAACAATAACAAATTTTGTCATTGAATGATTAAACGTCACGCCTATGATTCCGCGGTCACCCATTTCAATAAATGAAGCTACCAACCAGTCAGCTGTGAGATAGATGAAGCCCCTACAAAGAATAATTAATTAGGAATTTTAAGGGGCTGATTTCCGACGTAACTCTATGTTAACCATGAAAAATACTCAACGCACCTGCTACTGTACTTTTATGATTAGAATATATTCTTGTCAGTACAGTTGACAGGAGTCAGGACAAGAAAATATATTTTCGCACCTACAAATTTCGTCTTACCTTTGAGCGTTGGTTTCTTCCCGAACCACGACATTATATAAAATAATTGACTCCTGCTAGCTGATTACTTATAATGAATGTACACTACTTCGGTGTATGAATATTCACGTGATTCTATGACTCAACTTATATTTTTGACAACCAAGGAAGTTTACAATGTTGAAAGTCGAGTTTTAAAACTGGTGATTTCGTTCTCTTACCTTCATTAGTGAAAATAAAACACCTTAGCAAATCACCAGTGGGAGGTCTGAATCCAAATACAATATTTAAGAAGGATACATATACTCTACTAAAAATATCCACTTTATATAGCTCACCATTTAAGAATAACATTCATTCAACACCCACATACCATTGTGTGGCCATTAAGTATTTCAATTTGATCACGTTGTTTTATTAAATAATTGGAAACAGATTCAAATGGTCAACTCTACCCATTCCCATCTTCATTCTATTCTTGACCAAAACCAAATGTAAGAACTAGAATGTGTTCCTTAAAAATTTTTATTCTTTCGACACATTCCTTTTACATTCATGCCCATGTATAAAAATAACATGACAAAAAATCATCTGTTAAGGGATGCAACGTGACATCGATTTCCAACTGTATATTTTCATATTCTAATTTGAATTCTATATATGTGTTTCCCAGTGCTTGAGGATATATTTTTACACCTCTCTCTCTCACACGTCTTTTTAGCAAGCATATTTCTACCAACGATAGATATAGCTGAAGACAGGTTTTGCAACCCTAAGCTTCCATTTAACTATATCAAGTGGCCCTGGCGGGGCTCGAACTCACGACCCCAAGGTTGTGAGACCAGAATGATACCATCATCCCAAGCAGCGAGCTGCTAAAAAGACATGTGAGTGAGAGAGGTGTAAATATAATTTGAATTCTAATGTGTATCACAATACTATCACATTCTTGATAATAGTAAAATTAAAAATATACATTTGGATTACATGCAAACGCCTCTTACAGATTCATACACAACACCTATGACCATAATTCAATTCATAATCAAAAAGTAGGCCAAAGTACATCAATATCAAATCACGTGAGGAGAGTGACATAGACATACCAAATGTCAAGTTTGGTGATGATACGTCATAAACGGTTCCCAGGAGACAGATAAACACAATTACGTAATAATTTGTTTTTAAAAACACATCGTAACTTCATCAAAAGTAGGCCAAAGTACACCAAAATCTAATCAGCTCTGGAGAGTAGTACAACGAAGCTAAATATGAAGTTTGGTGACCATAGGTCAAATACTTCTCCCTGTAGAGTGTTAACAAGGTTTATTACGTAACGCTCGTAAGTTCGTCAAAAGTAGGCCAAAGTCCAAACAAAATTTTTTGAGAGGTACTTTTTTCCTCAAACAAGACATATTCAATTTGCAAATCAATAGCTCAAGTAGTCTTCGAGTTATCAGCCTGTTTATTTCGGACGCACGGACAGACAACCAGACAGACAGACAGAAGCAAAGCAAGAAATCCCCCTTCGGACTTCGTCCGGGGAGATTTAATTGAGAAAAATAATTAACGTCAATCATTCCACAAATACGTTACACATCAGGAGGTAACATTTAACCCCAAGGACATAACTCTACATGTACTGATAATGTTAAACCCACATCAAATCTCTACAGAAATCAGACGATCCATGACCATTAAAAAAATAACAGCCTCTATTAAGGGAAGCTGCATTTTTGTACAATATATTTAGTACCACTATATTTTGTCCTTCGAAGTGAATAACAAGACTATATAGTTAATGAAACATATTTGGTAACAAAGAACTTGCTGAAAAATTATGTACAAATTGACGCTTTTACATATTAATATGACCGAATTAAAACATGCCAGTAAAATTCATTTTTACATACATATTGTAAAACAGATTGCACATTTCAATAGAGGGTAATATCATAGATCATTTAAATCACATACATACAATCATATGTAATACAGTAATGAATTTTAACTTCCGATCCAATATTTGATCATTACAAAATACACATGCATCTAGATTATATAAAATATGACATGCATTTCAATCCTGCTACAGTTTCCACCTTGCAATCACAGACTTGTACCCATCATTTAATGGTCCATTAACGATGTAGTCTTGAGAGTTAAAGTTTCAGATGTGACGGTAAAACCTTAAAACCTTTCTATTAGACCACATTGGGCACTGGCCTCAGGTGGTCTCAATAAAGGTGGCCTCTTTATGGAGGTTCACGTTTGCCTCTGTTTAGTTTGGCTTTAAAAAAGTTGCAAGTACTAGTACTTCACACATTGTGGAATATAATGCCAGATATGAAATCATGTCACAAGCTATCTGTTGCTAGCTGCTGCTAGCTACTGCTGCCGGTGCTGCTGCTGCTAGTGTTCCAGTTCCTACTGTACAAGGCAGCTTGATCTGAGGAAGTACACCTCCTGACAGAACGATGTCGATCTTGTCTTCAAGGTGAAAGAGGTCATTGGTCAGCAGGCGCATGTTGTGCGATACTTCCTAGTTAATAAAGGAATCAAGTTTTACTCCCAGGATTTGACTCTTTGTCACATGCTGCCACCAAGTGACAGATGACAGATGTGAATAATGTCCGAAAATATTAGGATTGTAAGTTTAAAAATGGATTTATCGCAAAATCTGTCATGTTATTTTTAGTTTCATTTTCTCTATAGATAAATGAGGGAAAAGTTGGGTTTCAAAAAAAAGCTTTCATGTTAGATTTATCAAATGACACATGATTAATTTTCAAATAATTGGGAGATTGTAACCACAAAATATTAAAACATATGCATGTATTTACATTATAAACATCCTTTTACAGGAGAACAAGTTTATCATTTAAAATAGTATTTACAATGGGTCTCTATAACTTTTGTTGACACAACATACATATCTGCAGTGCACATATGCATGAAACAAATTTTAAATAAAATGTTACACCTACAACTTGTTGTAAAACCTCTATAAGTCTATATATATAACGAGCTATTGCTAAATAAATTTTGTCTTAAACAAAAGAAAATATTAATTTATTCTCAAATAAGGTAATTTTTATACGGTTCACTTTTTAACACTACTCCTCATATCTTAAACAAAAACTTGATGATGCAGTCACCATCATAAGACTTTTAACTAACTTTAAAAGAAACTTCAGTTAAAGGTCCCGGGATAGTACTGCACGTAAAGATTTCATTTAACATGTGAGGTGTAGTATTAGAAGGTTAATCTTATACGGATATTCCTACTTCTTATTTATTCTTACTTTTATTTTTTTATTTATTTTTTTACTTCAGACAAAATATATAATATGAGTTATCCATAGTGAAACAATAAATATGCACTATATACATAAATATTAAAAAAAAATATATTTTTTAAGTTAATGAAAAAGTAAAACCCAACAAGGGGGTCTATAGGAATGAAAATCGTATTAAAAGTTGTATTTTGCCTTTTCAATTTAAACGGTGATTGAAAAAAAATTATAAGCAACATTTATACTATATTTTTTTGTTTGTTTTTTGTTTTTTCTGTTTCTGCTGCCTTTCAATCGAAAAACAAAGTCCTATTTTTTGTGAAGAATCAAATTTAAATTTATTTAGACATGTTTCAACATCTCTATAGTGTCCTTTTCAACTTTACAAAATCAAAATCAAACAGCAATGAAAATCATATTTTATATCATCTCTATACCAAAATATCTTACTATACTAAATTATACCAGTAGACGCCCACCACTCCTTGCTCTGAGAGATACATCTTCATCACACATACACTCATTTCCTACTCCAAGGGTGTGGAATGGAAGCAGGGATGATTGATTGGAGTAGGAAATGAGTGTATGTGTGATGAAGATGTATCTCTCAGAGCAAGGAGTGGTGGGCGTCTACTGGTATAATTTAGTATAATAAGATATTTTGGTATAGAGATGATATAAAATATGATTGGCATTGCTGTTTGATTTTGATTTTGTAAAGTTGAAAAGGACACTATACTACATAGATGTCGAAACATGTCTAAATAAATTTAAATTTGATTCTTCACAAAAAATAGGACTTTGTTTTTCGATTGAAAGGCAGCAGAAACAGAAAAAACAAACAAAAAAATGCGACCACATGCTGCATACCATATGTCACAAATCTTGTTTATTTATACAATAGCATTCATAAAGATAGGGTTTATTTGTGTGACTTTTTCACCTGGACTGCGGCCTGTGATTTGCTCAGACTTCGGGCTGCGTCGCGGATCTTTGTAGTGTTCTCGCCGTACTTGTGACCTACGTACTCAGCCAAGTGTTTGTGGAAACCAGCATTTCGTTCTCCTAAGGTGGTAAAATCACATTAATAATGATAATTGTTGATAAATAATCATTACAATGGGAAATTGAGTACATGGAAAAGACATCGCAATTTTTTATTTGAATATTTCTATTTGAATCAATGCAGGGTGAGGATTAGCGACTCGTCCGCTCATTGACTAGTAAAAACTTGTGGAGGACGAGTAAGAAGTTTTAGTAACTCGCCCTTTTGACGAGTAACAAATGCGGTGAATTTTGCCTACAGGTATAGAGTTTGTGCAAGGAGGACGAGTATGTTTTCTGCAGGACAAGTAGATATTTGAGGGTTACTTGTCCTGCTGACGAGTAGCACTTTTCTACCTAATCCTGACCCTGTGACACAGAATATAGTACGTAATATTATGGCAGGGACAGGAATATGCAAACTGTTATCAAATCAAAGCATTTTAGCTAACAATTTCATAATGAAAATAATCAGAGTTACAATAACTTATGTACAAGTATCTCAATTACTTACGTAACTTCCTGTGCAGTAATCTGAAAAAAATAAAAAAATAAAAACACATTATATATGTATTGGGGTATACATCATCATGAAATTTATATATGCACCTTATGTTTACATCACTCTAACCACGGGACACATTGAAGAAACAAAGATGCTATGTGAAACATCAGTGTAAATGTGTTTATATCCAGTAGCATAGTAAAATTTAGTTCATATATATTAAGTTTTACATGATATTATGTGATATACAAAAAAGAAACTGAACTGTATTACTAATTTAGGAGTAAAACTAAATAAATAGTTTAAAAGTAAACAGCAAAAAGCAAAGTCTATTGAATAAACATTAGGTTAGTTGATTAATCACGGAAAACCATCTTGCAAGATTTATTATACAATATCCTACCATTCAAAGGCCCATCCAATGTAGGCTAAGAGGCCATCCCATAATTTGGACTATATACAAAATCTAGAACATTGAAATTCCAATGTAAATACACATTCATGTGAAAGCCTACCGCGAATATTGTTAAATTTTCCTCCTTCTTAAATTTGACGATATGGCCTGGCTGCCCAATCTACAGTACCTTGGCTTTCATTCCTCCCCTCCAGGCCTTTCGATCATTTGGTCTGTTTGACATTATTACCAGGTATGATTAGATTAGATAATAAACTACATACGTGTCATATTTTGGTCGCAACTTGATGATTTGAGATGGCGGAGTCTGCGGTGTTGGAGTGACGGCGCCCAGGTCGCCAGCAGATATGGCTCTGTCCACTACAAGCATTTCAAGTTGACAATGATTTAATTGATTCACTATAAAAAAATCCATTTATTTACAGTGTAATTAATTTTCACTAATAAATTAATGTTTTGTGATAATTTATTCTACTTAATATTTTGAGCTATATAAAAAAGATTAATTTTGTATCAAATGATGAAATCGATGGAAAATTTGGGAATATTTTTGTTGCACAAGCTTGACTATGCATAAAGATCTACTAGTGCAAGCAATCAAATCTATAATGTTATGATATTTAAATGTGTGCAATTTAATATACTACCATTAGATAAGAAAGTAAAAGGTTAGTGTATGAAAATTCAAGCAAAATGCTGGGTTTGTAAAAATTTTAATGGTAGAGATCCTCTTTTAGGTTTCAACTCGAGTTTAGTCCATATAGTACCTAAAGGCCACCAAATGTAACCAAAGATGCTTGACTTATGAGTTATGAATTAGGACATTTGATTAGTCAGTATTAGTGCCTTCTTCCAGTTAGAAACGTCAGCGAGCTAGAAGTGCACCACTATATGTGAGTCGCTAACTCGGTGTACACAAGTGCCAATGGAGTAAGGAAGTCACTTGATGTTTCCGCCGAGGTAAGTTAGGTAACCAACTGAGCCTCACCAATGAGACGGATCACAACAGATATTTATTTCAAACTAAGAGACTTCACTACACAGACCTATGAGAGGGATATGACCAGGTGACTGCGCCTCTTCCTCTTCTTCGGACTCAGAAGCCTCACCAGAAACTATCACCTGTGCTGGAGTCTGAAACACAAAATTACACAAATATTTCAATTAATGGACTTTGGATGTAGGATTTTTTCTGAAATTCTATGGAAGGGTGCACAGTGAGACTGTGTGCACACGCATCCCATGCATCCAATTTTTAAAATGAAAAACGAAAATAAACGTTTAGTAAACAATCTTCTTCTCTGAAACGTATTTCTGAAAAGGAGATGTCACCATTAATAATGTTTGTTTTTAATCTTTAATTTTCAAATCGTTTACTATAAATAAAATGATATTGTATATGTGATGCATGGGCTTGGTGTGGATTAAAAAAATGCACGGGATGTGTGTGCGCTGCTCTAGGAGGCCTTTGATCTATTACTTATCAATGTCTAATATCTCCATTCCACCTGCACATAAAGTCTGTTTAATTAGCACCGCCCACCCTTGCATGGACTAATCTGCATGGAGACATGTATGCATAGAATAGCACAATCTCTGCTGGTGTCTGCATGGATTGAAACAGAAAGCGGCTAAAAATAAGTCGAAATTATTTATATTTTTAGACATAGAAAATTCCCCACTTCCCCGAGAGATAAGAAGTTGGGCAAAAGCACACGTAGCACAGATCGAAGTGAATGTGAGAGGAGGGATGCACAGAAGTTGGCGCGGACACATGCATAGATATAAAATGATCTAATTTGAGTGCTGCTTTGCATGGGGAACTGAATGTTTAAAGTAAATGCAAGAAGAGATAAATTGGTTTCGATGCTTTAAAACCGCATAGAGGTGGACTGTGCCAAGCAAAGCCAAGCAGTGCTGAACAAAGTGCCATGATGTGATGCAATGATTTTTCATTGGTCAAAGCTGTAGAAAACTGCGCCATGATCTCTTGCATTTACACGTGGGAAGAAGTGGGGAAACTACAGTACATGTACAATATGAACTGATATTTTCATACTGTGTAGTTTAAATTTAATGTGATTACATATTGTTTCCAGACAGTTTATTACACGCAATTGTGATCCTCAGATACTTCAATATGCCTTGAGTGAAGCCCTGCAAGGGCAAGCTTAAGGCACAACGAGCGAGCTTTGCGCTGACACCTCAGCCTGCGACTGGGAGCAACGTCTTTGTCTTTATTGCTTTAGTGAACAGCAGAGATAGTCGGGGAGGCATGCAGACATACCTCTGCACACCTCCCTGACCTATCTCTGCACAGGTGGAATGGTAGTATTGCACATGATTGCTCATGTAGATATAAGCACATCATTTCATTTGTGGTTCCTCATTTAATGGCACTTTAAATTTCATTATTTATTTCATGCAAGGAAAATGAGACCTGCTCATATTTCTGTTTTCTTTAGAGACAGTTCATCGGTTCAATTTATTTTTCGTGCGGTGGGGCAAGAGTGGGGTCGGAGGGGCAGGGCTTGTTTCCTCTCTAGGGTTACAAAATAGACATGATTCTGATGTCATGAAGCTTCTAATAAGGTGACATTTCAAAACATAACCGTTAAGACAAGAAAACAACTTGTACAGAAAATCATTGGTAAAATATGTTTAAATCCTTCTTACATCGACTAATACTTCATCATCTGATTCTGACGCTTCACCTTCAATCACGGTCCTATTTTGACCCTTATCAGCCATTTCAAAATTGAACTAAAATGAATATTTGTGGGCGTTTTAGAACTTGTTCAGCCTGCAAGATTTTTAACTTTTACCATTTGTTCATACTTTTGTTTCCTTTAATTTTAGGCGAACCAACTCTTGGCTACTGCTTTGAATATTTCTGTGCATGGGGCTTAACAACATACCTCACTAGCAAGAAAATATCAGATTTTCTAATTAATATTTAATTCAATCCTCTATAATAATAGCTTTCAACTTCCACATATAAGAATTTATGAATACAAAAATACTTTATCATTATGAATTTCATTTAACAGCTGGCTGCTTGGGATAACGGTATAATTCTGGTCTCACAACCTTGGGGTCGTGAGTTATGGAGTCCCGCCAGGACCACTTGATACAATCAAATGAAAGCTTAGGGCTTTAAACCTGTCTTCAGCTATATATTGTTGGTAGAAATATGTTTGCTAATAAAGACGTGTGCGAGAGTTGTTTGAAAATGTATCCACAAGCACTGGGAAACACATATATATTATTTAATCTTCATCTCCAGTTTATCATTTAGTTATTTCACTAAGCATTGTAACAACTACTCATAATAATTCTATTCAATAATTTTACATGAAAGCAGAAACCCATAAGTGCTCATATGGGTTGCTCTTACGGGTTTCAGATGGAAGACAATATTTTCACATATGTATTTAAATTTTTATTTTTCGTATCATGATAGTACATTCTATATCACTCTAATAAACCCTGTCCATGGATCATTTTAAATACTTAAAAAAATTTTTTCATTAAACCTCAGACTAATAACGAATCCAAGATTAAACCCAATTGAAGTTGCTCCAGAATGGAAACAAATCTGCATAATCAAATTTAGTTACGTAAAATCTACAAAACTTCAACATCCTTAATACATCAATATCCTAAATTTTTTATATAAATTCCAAACATTTTGTATTTATTCTTTTTATTTTAATTTGCGCAAATTATATAATTTCTAAAAACACTAGGATACATATCAGATCATTGTAAAACTGCCCATCATTTTTTTATTTTTTTAAGTTCACATAAATGCCATGATATCTCTAAACTTTCCCCACCACTTGGGCATGATAACATCTGATTGTTGCTCTAACACCTCTCTAACATCATTAAAACAAAAGCATTGTTTAGTTAACCATTGAAACAAATACGGTAACAGCTACAGTTAACAATATCTTGTTGGGGCCTAATATTAACACAGACTTCAATTTTGTGCATTACAATTGTCTTATAATATCCACATATTGGAATCCACATTGAGTAATACTGCCGTTTATGGAGATTTAAGCCGTCTGGTGCCAGTTGTAAGGACTCGTGCCACGGATTTGGTAGCCTGAGAATGTAAAAAAAAAAAAAATCACAATGCTACTTTAATATAAGTATTTTGACAGTAAAGATTCATTGTTTGTTTCAATCTATATACTTGCTGAAATAACAGTAGGAATTTACATATACTTTTAACATGAAATTGAAGACTACATGAATAACGTAAAATACATGATATCACTCACAATAATCATTGATTCTTTCTCCATTTCCACAAATAAATTAACCAAAATAGAAGTATGAAATTAAAAATTTCATGACATCATCTTACATAACATAGGACATTGTCAATTTCTTTTTAGAAGCAGTTTTGTTATTCAGTCAAAATATATCTAAATCAAATAAAACCTATAAGAATAGGACTTCGACGTTTGAAATCCATTTCTCTTTTAATTTGTAACAAACATTTTTAGCAGTACATGAGGCTTGGTATCTTGAAATTGTAGTCAGTGCATTTGGTTCTGTACATACTTTTCTGCTAGCCCACATGCCAAGTTGCCAACCTGCTTGGCAGCCTATTTGGGTGTCTTTGTACCCGCCAATCTCACAGTCTGTCAGGGTGTGCCTAGTTGTCTGTTAAGTTGGCTCCCAATCTGCCTCTCACTCTATCTCATAATCTGTCGAGACATGTGTGCATATATCTCTCACCTTCTGGTATCTGTGAGTAGACGTCTGTGTAGAGTTCCTTCAGCGGGAGCTCGGGGTCGCTTCGTGCTTTCGCCACCGCAGTGTCTACCTCCTTACGCACCTCCTGGTCGATTTTCTGCACATTCAAAAAATCATTTAGAACGAGTTTCTCAGCATCTGGATTTATCACCAATAAGAGGAATGAACCTATTCAGGTGCTTCTTTCATTGTGCAAAAGTGATGTTGCCAGACAACGCCAAGGGGGGAGGAACTTCCTCCTTGAACAATGAAAGAAGCTCCTGTGAACAAAGTGGTATTTCTGATGACATTGCAGGGTTGAACACTAGGGTTTTACAAATGGCTGGATGGATTCTTTACGCTGTTTTACGTTTTTAGAATAACATATGAACAAAAATATATTCATATCCATTGAGAAAAGCATTTAGAAATTGTGCTGTGGATCAAAAGAAAGCAGTTACCAGAACCAAATCTGAACTAAGTTTCTGGTGGCCTAGGATCATTGGGCTATCCATAACGTTCAGGCCTGCAGTGTGTCAACATGTTGAAATTTGTTGAACATCAAATAGACATCAAGTACGATTCAAAACTTCATAAAGTTTACAAGTTGATTACATGAAGTAGTTGGACAAAAAGAGAAAAAACATGTGTGCCGTCAAACTGATATGGTAATACATTTTGAGACACATATTCTTTAAACATACTTGTCATTCAATATGCAGTATCTTTAGATACGCCAAATCAGAAAATTATTTCATTCAAATACAAATATCATTATGCCATGTTATCATAATAATTCTAAGTATAAAATACTTCATCTGTCTTCATATAAATAATTCAAAATCAAAAATAATTTACAAAAATAAGCAAATTTTAGGATACAGCGGTATCGAAGTAAAGATTTCTTGACACATTAAGATACATTATTTTCAATCAATATTTTTCTAATCAAAAGTGGACCATATAATAGGAACTGCACAAAGATGATCCCGCACTGAAAATCTTCTAGCCGATGTCAATTGACCTTCCCGTGACCCTGCGACCCCTGACCTTGCACTCTTCTGGTGTGGCGAGTCCGCTCTCCGTAAGTTTGGTTCGCAGCAGCCCGATTGGATCACGCTTTGTCCTCACTTCCTGAATTTCGTCACGTGTACGGTAGCTAAAAAACGCACCACACCAAAAAAACTTAATTGTGTACAATTTGGTGACAATGACAGAGTAAGAACTGTTGTATTAGATATGCAACAGCTGCAAAATGCATTGAAGTTTGAAATACAGCGTTGGTCAAAGTCTGTACACTAAAACAAAAATCATGCCTAAAAGTTTGAGTCTATGCAACTATGCAATGCCAAATCACTGAGGTTTCTATTTCAGCAGCACAGCGATCTAAAACAAATCCAACTATTCATCAACTCCGAATAATTTCACCTGTAACAAATCAAGCACATTTGATTTTAATATAAAAATCAGGTGGGAAAAACAAACAACATGGGAAAACACAAAAAAACACAACAAATTCAAACTAACAACTACATAATTCCTTACATATTCACGCAAAAAGCCTCTTGTTTTTCTACATCAATGCAACTTAGAGACAAATTACAGACAAATATACAAATTAGAAATTAGCTTGCATTGATTGGCTACAGACACCAGCTACTTTATGGATTTCAACTGTGGCATTAATAAACTGCTGGGTACGTGTGCTTGATAACATCAAATTTGGCCTATAAACTCACAGAAACAGAAAGTAATTGGTCCAAAACGTTAGTCTTGAGATGCTGTAAGCGTGAATGTTACGGTAAAAAACAAATTACCGTACACAATCATCCAAATGGCCATGGGCTTTTAGGTTCAAAATCTGTAAATTTAGGTTGTGGGCCTTTACAAGAATGTCCATTTACATTTGATTTTTCCACAGTCACAACTTCAATATGGTGCAAATATTGGGGGTGGACCGTTACATGTATGTTGATGGGCCCTTGGATCGTTGCATGTGTTAATTAAAAGGCTGTTTGCGTGAATGTTTGCGGTGCCATGCTGCTGCTATTGGCACCTTCAGTTCCTCGGCTGTGGCCAGCTCTGTGGTCACCAGTTTCTCCTTGAAGCCCATGATGGGGTCGCGCCGTGTACGCACCGCGGTGACCTCGTCACGGGTCCGGTAGCTGGGGACGGCAAAACATGTACAGTAGAACTTCCTCGTTATCTAGATATTGCTGATTTCAAGCTTTCTGTTATCTCAAGGTTAGTTTTAATTCTCGTCAAATGAACAGATATAAAATTGTCAAAAAAAATTATTAGGTTCATTGATAAAATATTTCCTTTTGATTAGTTTATTGTCTTGCATAATATGGTCATCTCAAGTATTTCACTGTTTTCCCTATAGAGTCGAGATGATGAGTTCGTAGTAACCAGCAGTCTTATTCCCTAACGCATTGCATCTGGGAGTTCATGAAATGTATCTTGAGGTTAGTTTCAGTTCCCTTCAAACACGTTATGGTGAACATCAGTGATCAGCTTATGGCATAGACTGAAATATTGGTCCCGCCTAGTAGCGCTTTGTCCCAATGTGATGTCCACTCCCGCCCGCCCCCGCGATGGTTTCCAATATTCTGTCCACTCCCGCCCCACTCCCACACTTGTTATGCCCAATCCCGCCCCGCCCGAAATCCCCAACAATTTTTATTTTCATCCCCGCAAGAGTCCCACATCCATGTTTGATCTTTCCCGCCCACACCCCCGCAATAGTTGTAGATAGATTGTGATTAATGTGTACCCCTAACCTCATTTATTTTATCAATTACTTTTCAAGCTGTGTAATTGAAACTTTCAACAACTGACATTCTAATGACTATTTTGTTGTGGAACTGTCGCCCCGCAAAAATCCCGCAAGTTGACAATGTGACCACTCCCCGCCCCAACTCCCCACTTAAGTTTTGTGACCACTACCGCCCCCTCGGGCCCCGCAGGAAAAATGTCGTTCCCAGTCCTGCCTCGGGTCTTGCAGTCCTCAAGGGACTGTCCCAAACTCCCAGCAGTCCCGCACACTGGTGAACATGCAGGAATCGGTTGAAATGAATACTGGAGAGTGTTTAAATACTGTTATTTCGGCAGATTTGAGATCACAGAAAAGTTTCTACTGTATCAATGCATCTCCTATAGTAATGGTGTTACAGGCACCCGTGAAAGCATAAATTTACGGTCTAGAAATCTACTTTTTTAAAACTATTTATATTCAATATTTGCAGCTTTTTTGACATACTATTATCATTTGGTTTAACATTGGAATTATGTAAAGTACTATTTTAAAAATTAAAACAATAATCCATCATTAGTTTTACTCAAATAACCTTGGTTAAATAGCAATATTGAAAAAATAAAATTTGAATTAATTTGTTTATGTTAGGCTGCTTTGTCAGTTTTTAATTTTATAGACAATATTGGGTTGTATAGCTAGCAGATGGGGGGCAATATGGTGAATCAGAACTGTTTGTCCGAAAATATGTGTGGTCTCCACGATCTTTTTATTTCTCAGCGTATCTAGTCAACTAAAATATCATTGGAAAAGGTATTTCGACGCTCTTTTTCAAAACTGTCTTCAAATAATTTTTGGTCAAATAGTTTTTTGAGCTATGAGCAAGAACCATATTTGCATAGAAAGTATGGTGAATCAGAACTGTCTGTCGAAAAATATGTGTGGTCTCCACGATCTTTTTTTTATTTCTCAGCGTATCTAGTCAACTAAAATATCATTGGAAAGGTATTTCGACGCTTTTTCAAAACTGTCTTCAAATAATTTTTGGTCGATTAGTTTTTGAGCTATGAGCAAAAACCATATTTGCATAGAAAGTCTACGCCCCTAACAATGCACCTGTAATCCCGCTCGAACTCACTCAGTATCAATACTACAAACGGTATGCTGCTTTCCTTTATTGTGCAAAATAGTTTGATTTGATTTTGTATATACCCACCTCCCATTATGTTTATTATTGCTTTCTACAATCTACCTACAAAATGTATCTTTCATTTGCATTAACTTGAGATTTAAAAGTAAAACTTGACATCCATACATTAGCTACCCTATAATAGTGATGCATTGATACCACCAATTTAAGTTTTTTTTTAAATTACCTTTTACTTCATAAAAGTGACATTTTGCATTTCAATGTCACCTAAACAATAACATACAACCAAACATTACAAAGGAACACACAATGGATGCAAGCCTGTTGAGAGCATTGATTGTAGAAAGGCTTTTAAGTCAAAAGTGCTATTATGCACTGTCTAATTAATGAGTGATGGCTTTTGCCCATAAATATAAATAGTTCTTTGCACTACCTTGAACTTATTAATGACAATAATTAGCTCATTGATGATAATAATGCCTTTGTGTAAATGGAGCTTCGACATCACAGGATATCATTCATAAAAGATCCACTGGACTCACCAATTCATCATCCAGTATGATATCATCATTCAACTCAAGCCTCTATGACAGGGGAAGAATCATAAACAACAACATACTTCAACTCAGTGGAAGCACCTGCCATGGATGACATCACAGACATGACACATGTGAAAAGATTTTTCCAGAAAGAAATATTATTGTACTTCTTCCCAGATATTGGTTGTAAATTCTCTTATTTTTTTTTGTTATTTTTTGTGTAGGTGTGGTGTTGATAACAAGATACAATGGCTGGAAGAATGAATGACAATAGGACTCGGAAGTTACCAGAACAGGAACTACCGTTACAACCAGACTAAACTCAACTGGATTATGGAGTGAGCGATGATACAAGCTGTCCCAATGTTATGCTTATGGGAGAAATTGCGCAATACATTTTTGAACACACATAGCTCAATAAAACTTAAGACTTCAGCAATCTCACTTACATACATCACAGATAATATATTTTCCTTTTGTTCGATAGTAAAATATACTATAAACTATCACATTTAGTATATTTAATTAAGTTGAAACAGTGAAATCTTTGCATGATCATAAAAAGTCTACTGACAATATCAGCAGGCGACAACAGGTAAAAAACACCTCACAGATATATTGGATCATATCTCTCTTATACATTGTCGTATTAATATATAATTTTGATGGAAATAATCTGCAGTAAGATGCGATTCCATTCATATATATAAGTCTATGTAATTGTTTTAACTAAATAGTTTAATTTGACCATTAATCACATCCATCGCCACGTCTAACACAATGCTGTTCGGGCGTTTGCTGGCAAATGTATTGCCTATTACTCGATTTTGTCCAAATCGGACTCGTTGCTATATATTTTATTAATCATTATGATGAAAATAAGAAACTAGACAGTCTTCAGAATGTGTACTGTTAATATGAAAACATTCGGATGAAAATCATATGAGCTACTAAAGGATTATTGTTCTATGTTAACTCCGAATCGACTGACTAGACTCACGCCATTTTCTGGTCTGACGAAAATGTGTTGGTTAGCATGATCCAGTGATCGCCACATTCGCGTTAAGTACCAATTTAAATCACATTTCGTTGAAGAACTTCCGACCGCTATATTGATCAAGGAATGTGGGATAATGATCTTGAACAGGATGAGCTGGAAGAAATAGCTCTAGAGCTAATCATGCTGTAATGTCTGAAAACTGGGATGCAGCTGATTTAATAGAATTCGATGCTGCAGATATGGAGTGCGAAGAAGATGACAGAAATAAACAGGTGATGGATAAAACAAACTGAAAAAAACTTCAAGAATTGCTAAAAGAAGGGAAAGTAGCAGAGTTTGAACAAAAAAGGACATAAACCACTACAATAACCAAGAACCACCATTGCATTTAGCAATAGCTGAAAAGAAAAAAGAAATTGCTAAAATTTTGATAAACTTTGGAGCAAATATTTGGCAGTATAATACGCAAGGACTCCAAGCAATCCATGTAGCTGCGAAGTATGGCCAGATTGATATCATTCATATACTACTTGAGAAAGGTATTGATGTAGGAAATAAAACGAGAGGCTCCGAAATGATTGCATTCAATTATGCTGTAAACCATGAACAGGCTGAAGCAGTTCAGCTGCTTGTTGATATGGGTAGTGATGTGAACCATCATGAGACCTCTTTTATTGGCAAAATGCCCCTCTTCACAAGGCAGCAGCTTACAAGGACCCCAAGATCTTGGAAATTATGATAAATGCGGGAGCGACGGTGGATGTGACAAATGATGACAATCAGACGCCTTTACACGTGGCAGCAAGTGCAGGTCAGATAGCATGTGTTGCCAAGCTTTTGGAAAATCATGCAAACATGTACATAAAGATTTACGAAAAATCAGACGCCGCTTTTGGCTGGCTTGTGCTGTGGGCCATGCTCTGGTGGTCAAGATGCTCTGTGAACGAGGCTGCAGGATCGACATGGCGAATCCATATATGAGGACTGCTTCAAGAAAGCTGTGGAAGATCGCAGATTCCATGTTGTTAAAATACTCATGCAATACAGTGCCAACCAGAACAAACGGATGCAGAATGGCCCTACGGCACTTCATTGTTCTGTGGCCTACTGTCCTCACATGATGATAAAAAGTGGCTCCGAAACCGGCACTGCAAGTCGATGTTAACACAGAATTTGAAATGCTGGACGTGCTGCTCAATGCTGGAGCAGACGTGAACATGACAGACGCCCATGGCGAGACTCCAATGCACAAGGTTGCACGCAGCGGCTGTGCTGCCACACTCGACATTTCATCAAGCACTGCCGTGGAATCGGCGAACATGGTAAATGGCAGGGGCCACACTCCTCTCACTACGGCTTGTCTGCTAGACGTCACACCAGCTATAGAAATGCTCATACAATATTGTCCTACGTTGGTATCACATCTTGTGAACCACCAGACTGGGAAGAGTCCATTGCTCATTCTCATTAGAAAGGCGAATCTCAAGTGCCTGAAGCTTCTCTTCCAAGCAGGATACAGGGCGACATCTGAGGAGAGACAAACCATCTTTTTGAAAGTTGTCTCACCAATATTGGCCAATCGACAAGACCAAACAAAAAAAAAAGCATAGCATCGCAGTGGACGACCCTGTAAAAATACAACTGGAGAACCCATGGACTTTGAGGGGGATCACGACAACTTGTTACACTATTTAATTATTAATTAAACTATTTATATTTAATACTTGCCGCTTTTTTTTGACACACTATTATTATTTGGTTTGGCATTGGCTTTGGAATTATGTAAAGTAGAATTTTTAAACGATAATCCATCATTAGTTTTACTCAAATAACCTTGGTTAAATAGTAATATTGAAAAAACTAAATTTGAATGAATTTGTTTATGTTGCTTTGTCAGTTTTTAATTTTATAGACAATATTGGGTTGTATAGACATAATATACAATTCCCAATCTTAAGATTATATGTTCTTTATTTATCTATAAACCATACATGTAATTAATAGATAAAGACAAATAATTAGAGCTGTCTAAATGATATTTCTAAAAAAAATTGAACATCACAATTTTTCAAAATTTCACAGGCTTGAAGTTGCCACCATTACAGGGTGGCTCAAATATATAACTGCAAATCAGTATCCATGTCTTTTCAACCTACATGTATTAATTGTATTCCTTTCCAATGCTGCTAAAATCAACTTAATTATAATGAAAAATCTGTTTATCGGTTGCATATACTATTTCAAAATAGATACTGGCGTTTTACTGTAGAAAAGTTAGTTGAGTTGATGGATTATATCATTTTGTTAATCCCCTATGTTATACTATTATGCTTGAGTGGCTTTCTCACAAGGCTAGCCACAATTAAGGCAGAGGGAGGGGGGACGATATGGTGAATCATAACTTTTTGTCTGTCTGGCAAAAATGTAAAAATACATCATTTGTTGCACTATACTTGCATATGAAATATGTGTAAACATATAATAATATATTCGTATAGGGAAATTGTAATTGCAAGTCCATGCGTATCCTTGTATATTTTACCAAACTATGCAACTTTTGCGTCGTCGAATTATTATTTGGTTTGACAATGCCATTATGTAAAGCAGAATTTTTAAAACAATAATCCATCATTAATTTTACTCAAAAAACCTTGGTTAAATAGCAATATTGAAAAAATAAATTTTAAGTGAATTGTTAAAATTTATAGATGAGCGCGCCAACACATCGACATACATCAGCAGATCGTCATCTCACAAATATATACGTGTGACGACCTGCTAACGAATGTCGAGGTATTGATGCCCGCATCTCTATTATTAAGGCATATAAGCATCTAATCTAACTTTTCATGCTTAAAAATCTAAAGCCTGTGAGTGCTGTAGGCGGCGTACCTGGTGCCGGGGTCTGACATGGAGTGGCCGTGGTATCGGTAGGTGACCATCTCCATCATGAGGGGGCCCTTGCCGGACCGGCAGTACTCGGTAGCCCACTTGGTGGCCTCCCGCACACCCAGCACATCCATGCCGTCCACCTAAATACAACATCGAGTCGTTTTCAAGTTGCTTAGTCGAAACAACGAAGAAAATTGGCACATGAAGATTGGTTTGATTAGCAGAATGAAATGTCACTCCTCCATACTGTCCACCTGCAGCAACAAAATTAGAACTTTGTGTTGCATTCACATGTAAGCGACGTCACCCAGGCGATTTTTATGCTCATGTCATGTTTGTATTGAATAAAATTCACTTACAAGCGATTAAGCGATGTGGCTACGTCTTTCAGGCGATTTTTTGCTCATGGAGCGGAAAAATCGCCTGGGTGACATCGCTTGCATGTAAACAGTGCTGTTCAAATATGATATCTTTGGTCACCCCATCACTACATTGCCTCAACTCTAAAATTCACTACTGATGTCTCTTGCATTTGAACATACACAATAATATGGCCATGTCACCATGAACCTGCACACAACATCAGGATTCGTGCAGATTTCTCAGAAGAAACGACCCAGAAAATTGCAACATCAAGATTGGT
>CM032666.1:61804597-61831971 GCA_019095985.1 Streblospio benedicti | reverse complement strand
CAGTTTTTCCCGTTATCTAGATATTGCTGATTTCCCGCTTTCTGTTATCTCAGGTTAGTTTTTAATTCGTCAAATGAACAGATATAAAATTGTCCAAAAAAAAATTATTAGGTTCATTGATAAAATATTTCCTTTTGATTAGTTTATTGTCTTGCATAATATGGTCATCTCAAGTATTTCACTGTTTTCCCTATAGAGTCGAGATGATGAGTTCGTAGTAACCAGCAGTCTTATTCCCTAACGCATTGCATCTGGGAGTTCATGAAATGTATCTTGAGGTTAGTTTCAGTTCCCTTCAAACACGTTATGGTGAACATGCAGGAATCGGTTGAAATGAATACTGGAGAGTGTTTAAATACTGTTATTTCGGCAGATTTGAGATCACAGAAAAGTTTCTACTGTATCAATGCATCTCCTATAGTAATGGTGTTACAGGCACCCGTGAAAGCATAAATTTACGGTCTAGAAATCTACTTTTTTAAAACTATTTATATTCAATATTTGCAGCTTTTTTGACATACTATTATCATTTGGTTTAACATTGGAATTATGTAAAGTACTATTTTAAAAATTAAAACAATAATCCATCATTAGTTTTACTCAAATAACCTTGGTTAAATAGCAATATTGAAAAAATAAAATTTGAATTAATTTGTTTATGTTAGGCTGCTTTGTCAGTTTTTAATTTTATAGACAATATTGGGTTGTATAGACATAATATACAATTCCCGATCTTAAGATTATATGTTCTTTATTTATCTATAAACCATACATATAATTAATAATAAAGACAAATAATTAGAGTTGTGTAAATGATATTTCTCAAAAAACAATTGAACATCACAAATTTTCAAAATTTCACAGGCTTGAAGTTGCCACCATTACAGGGTGGCTCAAATATATAACTGCAAATCAGTATCCATGTCTTTTCAACCTACATGTATTAATTGTATTCCTTTCCAATGCTGCTAAAATCAACTTAATTATAATGAAAAATCTGTTTATCGGTTGCATATACTATTTCAAAATAGATACTGGCGTTTTACTGTAGAAAAGTTAGTTGAGTTGATGGATTATATCATTTTGTTAATCCCCTATGTTATACTATTATGCTTGAGTGGCTTTCTCACAAGGCTAGCCACAATTAAGGCAGAGGGAGGGGGGACGATATGGTGAATCATAACTTTTTGTCTGTCTGGCAAAAATGTAAAAATACATCATTTGTTGCACTATACTTGCATATGAAATATGTGTAAACATATAATAATATATTCGTATAGGGAAATTGTAATTGCAAGTCCATGCGTATCCTTGTATATTTTACCAAACTATGCAACTTTTATGTCGTCAATTATTATTTGGTTTGACAATGCCATTATGTAAAGCAGAATTTTTTAAAACAATAATCCATCATTAATTTTACTCAAAAACCTTGGTTAAATAGCAATATTGAAAAAATAAATTTTAAGTGAATTGTTAAAATTTATAGATGAGCTTAAAACAACATCGACATACATCAGCAGATCGTCATCTCACAAATATATGCGTGTGACGACCTGCTAACGAATGTCGAGGTATTGATGCCCGCATCTCTATTATTAAGGCATATAAGCATCTAATCTAACTTTTCATGCTTAAAAATCTAAAGCCTGTGAGTGCTGTAGGCGTACCTGGTGCCGGGGGTCTGACATGGGTGGCCGTGGTATCGGTAGGTGACCATCTCCATCATGAGGGGGCCCTTGCCGGACCGGCAGTACTCGGTAGCCCACTTGGTGGCCTCCCGCACACCCAGCACATCCATGCCGTCCACCTAAATACAACATCGGGAGTCGTACAAGTTGCTCAGTCGAAACAACGAAGAAAATTGGCACATGAAGATTGGTTTGATTAGCAGAATGAAATGTCACTCCTCCATACTGTCCACCTGCAGCAACAAAATTAGAACTTTGTGTTGCATTCACATGTACGCGTCACCCAGGCGATTTTTATGCTCATGTCATGTTTGTATTGAATAAAATTCACTGGCGATTAAGCGTTAATGGTCTTTCAGGCGATTTTTTGCTCATGGAGCGGAAAAATCGCCTGGGTGACATCGCTTGCATGTAAACAGTGCTGTTCAAATATGATATCTTTGGTCACCCCATCACTACATTGCCTCAACTCTAAAATTCACTACTGATGTCTCTTGCATTTGAACATACACAATAATATGGCCATGTCACCATGAACCTGCACACAACATCAGGATTCGTGCAGATTTCTCAGAAGAAACGACCCAGAAAATTGCAACATCAAGATTGGTTTGATTATCAGAAAAAAATGTCACTCCTTCATACTGTCCACCTGTTCACAGCCAACACATTTGATAAAAATTACCACTTTAAGTGTACGTTCACATGCAGGAGATGTAAATCGTCTAAGTGATGATGCGACGTGGTCATATTATTGTGTGTGTTCACATGCAAGCGACATCAGTAATGATATTGCTAAGAGCTGAAGCAATGCAGTGACAGCGTGACAAGAGATTTATTTTTGTTCATAGCATATATGAACAGCACTGTTTACATGCAAGTGACGTCACCAAAACAATTTTTTGTTCACGATACTATCGTTCATCTATCTGCTGTTAGAAATCAGCAATTGATAATGAAATACTGACTGATCTGCAGCACGTCAGAAAACAAAATCACCCAAATGCCTGGGATTTAGTCTACAGGAAGCAAATCCATCGCACAGTCTATATGTGCATTTGTAACACACCATTATGCTCAGGATGTACTCTCCCCGTAACTCACCCATATGCCGGGGATGTAGTCCCCGCGTTTGTAGTACTCTGTGCTGGCTGAGGCGCGGTCCACGCTGGTGCCCATGCCGTAGCCGTTGTTCTCACACACAAAGATGGCGGGCAGGTCCCACAGCTTGGCCATGTTGTACGCCTCAAACAGCTGCAGCCCACGCAAAACAACAACGTTAACCCTTTGGTGGTTGAAGACCATTAAGCCTTTCGTGGACAAGAAAATTTAATCCTTTAGTAGTTAAAGAACATTAAGCCTTTCGTGACCAAAAAATGAAATCGTGCTACTATTGCAGTCAAGAATAAAGCTTTAAAAAAGCTCAAATTTAACAAGATAGATGCTGGATTCGTCAACACGCGGTGAGACAAATAGACAACCAGTCAGACAGTCAGACAGACACCCAGATACTCACCTGCCCTTGGTTGGCGGCCCCGTCTCCGTACAGTGACACACACACGTTGTCGGTGCCTGAATACTTCATGGCAAACGCGACGCCAGCGCCAAGAGGGACCTGACGCGGAAAATCACACTGTTACTATCAACAATTTTGATGAACAGGCTTGAATTATTCCTCAATTCAAGGGTGTGTCCTGGCTGCCTAGTTGGGAGCGCACAAGCCGCCTAAACTAAACATTTGGCTGTTCATCAATCAATCATTCAAAGTTCAAATCTATTTCGACAGGCCCTAATTATTCCTAAATCTGAGGGTGTGGCCTGGCTGCCCAGTTTACTTCGCAACTATCCCCTTAACTTTTGGACTAATGCAGTCTCACTCATGCTATGCATCCTACGCTGTACTTGATGCTTGTTAAAACATTATCTTCCTTTGAAACATCGATAATAAAAATCATATGAATTGATTTGATCATTGAAAGTTTCAGAGTAGATGTATGCTTCAATAAAAAAAAAATCAAAAGATGTAAAATATAAGAGCAAAGTATAATTCAATGAACCTGTGCGCCTACGATGCCGTTGCCTCCGTAGAAGTTGTCTGTGTACATGTGCATGGAGCCTCCTTTACCCTTGGCGCAGCCGCTCTGTCGACCTGACGAGAAAATATACAGCGTCAGCCTTTGTTCACATGTAAGCAAATTGTTAGAGCACATGCATTCGAAATTGAGTGATCAAGGGCGATGTTGTTCTCTTTGAGTGAAAAAATTGCCAGTCACTTAAGGCATTTTCATCCGCCTTTCTGTCTATCACAAGAAAAATCAGCCGAGAAATCACGTCAAAATATTTCAATGTGAAAATGGAAAAACACCATTGGCTACATTGCCTAAATTCATTTAAAAATTCATTTTTCCTAATTTTTTAAACTGTACTTGTACCATAGATCTGACTAGTTTTAATTTTGTTATCCATTTTCATTTTTATTACTTAAAAACTAGCCAAGCAAAAAATGAAAAACATCAAAAAAATCTTATTGGCCATATACAAAATATACAGGACTACCAGCGTGGTAGCATGATGTTCACCTGTGAGTTCAGCGAGCACTCCGAGGGGGGAAATTCCGCGGCAGTACGTCCAGCCGTGGGCGCGGTAGGCAGTGATGATGGCATCGGTCGGCCGCAGAGCCGCCTCCATACCCACACAGATAGCTTCCTGTTGCCAGGGGAGAAACACAGGTATAGGAGTTACTTCAGTTAGTAATCCAATTAATAAACAAATCTGCACATAAAGATGCTCATTAAAATTGTGATGTACATTTGTAATCAAATAACAATTCCTTTGCAAAATATAATTGATAAATTAAATTTGCATTTACTTATCCCAAACTTAAGTTGATGTAAGGACTTTGAAATCAGATACATAAGTACCGGTAGTTACATGTATCAAGAAAATTCCTCAATCCAATTACACTAGACCCTTATTACCTTCATATTGCCTATCTTAAATTTTCTTCCAGGTCCAGGTTAAGTTTCATACCTCTTCAGCCACATTATGGACATTCAGTATCTTAGTCGGTTATTTCAAAAATTGGCTAATTCAAGCATTTTTACTGGTTTCCCCCAAGTCCAGTACACCAGGTTTCTACTGTATCACGACCCACGGTCATACCTGGCCTGAGTAGAGATGACAGAAGCCCCTGATGACCTTCTCCTTATACAGGTTGCCGGCTGCCGTCTCGATTCGCCGCACCATCTGCATCTGGCGGTAATACTTGAGACCCTCTTCGCGTGTACATGTCGCCTGAGTGGGGAACGTGTCCTCCAGCTTATGTAGCTTCACAGGCTGAAACGTGCGTTGAATATTAATGTATGTTAACTTATGTTAATATTTCATTTGCATTAAAATCATTGCATACACTAATAAAATTGACATTTTAAAAATAAAAAATATGTTGATAATTCATCTGCTTGAGCTTAACAAGCAGTAGAAGCTCTATTAGGACCATACGTTACTGCTATTTTAAGACATTCACAGAAAACTACAATTTTAACCTAGGGTCATGTAAATTTTACATAGCACATTGAATTTTCTTGAATAAATATTACTCACAGCAACATCGAAATCTGCCTCGGCATTTGTTGTACTTTGCATTCGCACTGCTGCTTGCAAAATAGCTCCCTAGAAACAAAAACCCACTTGCTTCAATACGTCTATCAAATTTAATATTGCTTTATATTGAACAAAATATAAATGATTTCCCATTTCTTAAATTATGATTTTGAATATTACCAATCAACTTGTGAAAATTTCATTTTTAAACTATCATTTCTTTGAGATCCCTCAACGCTATTATATTGCAATAATTTGTCAATTAAATAATTCTTATACAACAACAATTAGAAATAAAACATAAAACGTGAAATAATAAGTAAAATGAGTTGTATACAATGTAATTTGCATGCAACTAAAATCATACTACTAAAGCAGGTGCACATTTAACTTTGGGTGTGCTGTTAAAAAAAACATTTATCTACTGCTTGGTCATAAAAATAATTCAATAGTTCGATAAAAAATTATATCTCATAATTTCAACAAAAAAATCATATTCAAATATTTTAATGTTGTTCTCTTCGCGAAAAATTATTACAAGGGCAGTTAATAGCATTATCAATTTTTTATCAATGCCATAAATGTTTTTCAGTTGACTGTCCAACTAATAGTACTAGTAAGTACTAAGTAGTCAATATTAAATTGAATTTGGTAGCACACACTAAATCTATATTCTCAACACAAAAACATTGGTCTAGGACTTGAGAAAACTGGATAAATGATATGATTGTACATAATTCTTGAAACCATGATTATCTATTTTCATGCAAAAACAATGTATACAACTCACTCTAGTTGGTTCAATTTTTGTCATATTAGTTGCAGAAAAATTCTGTTTCAACTGCTGATGGGGAGATGAAACCTCATCTGACGATAAGTCAAGCTTAGGAAGTACTTTAGATTGAGGTACATCATGTTTAATCTGAGGCTTTGGGGGTACTGACTTTGGCAGCAGCGAAACCCACTTATTAAGCTAATCTACCCACCACAGGTTGAACTGTAAAAACAGCATTAGAAAGTGGTTTGAAAGAACATGGAATCTATGTTTAACTCAAATCATATTACATAAGCATTTGGACACATTCATTATTGCCTTAAGTGTGCAATGGTCTATAATCTATCAATATCTAGATTCAGACTATGTATTACCAAAAAAGGGTCTTTTCTTATGAGGTGTATGCAGTCAATGCCAATGAAAGAATCAGGGATTCACCATATATTATTTATTATATTTATGTCAATAATGTTCACTTTCAACTTACCCTTTTAACATGCGGCATTTGCCGAATAAAGGCTACCGTTTTAGCCAACATATTTGTGCAGTTTTATAGAAAGTTAGGAGACGATAGAATATATTTATTGAATGTGGAGTTTACGTCAACACTGAACTTCTGAATGTCAAAAATCCATGGCAACTTTAAAAAAAAAAGTTGGATGGAAAAGGTCAAAAGCGCGAATGATCTCCCACATTCGGTCCAACAACTTTGCCTAAATCTAATGTGCGCATATCCTTTTAACCGTTAGTATATTTATTTAGATAACAACTTATTTCTATCATATTCTATTAACATCAATAGAAATGAAATATTTATGTAATATTTCTTGCAAAATTGTACAGAATTATGCCCGAAACAACATACTTTTAAAATAAGTAATATTTATTTCTGGATTATGGATCTCAATCCAAATGCTAACATATCTTCGCGTCAAGAAACTTTGACAGGTGTTTATGTAGCAGAGAAAACCACCCTAGATCAAATATTGGATACAGTTCATTTCTCGACAGTGTTCTCGGGGGGGGGGGGGCTCACACTATTAGTACAGTATACTATAGTATACTATTTGTACACTATTAATACGGACGTGCCTCGAAGCTGGGTATCTTTTTTCACATTTTTGGTATATTGCTGGGTGTCTTTTTTTCACGTTTGGTATATTTCAGGGTATCTTTTGCACATTTTTAGTACATCTGTTAGGATAAAAAATATTGATACTCATTATATTCATTCTTGATATCTACATGTACTAGAATCTGAGTTTGATACCTTTTTCTTGGATATTGGGATACTAGCTGGTGGGTCACATTTTCTCAGATATTGGTATATTGTGGGTCACTTTTTCTCAAAAATAGGTATATTGGTGGGTGAAGGTTAGGCTTAATCTATGAGCTCTAGAGAAAGTGTTCAAGTTATTGGCACCGTCAAATGTACATGTATACACATAGGCCTAATCTAGGACTAATAATTGATCAATTAATAGTCTGGCCTAATTAAGTACTCACTGAACAAATATTTATTTATGGTCGGAGATAATTGTATATATTACCGGTATGTCTCAAAAACGTACAACATATTCATTACTATTTGGATAGACATATGTTTGGAAGGTGCCAATAACATGAGCACTAGTGGATTATATTATATTAAAAGTAAGTTTTTCAAAGCTGTAAAAAAAAGAAAAAAAGGACCCATCACAAAAGTTACTCAAAAACATAACAAATATGCTATTTAAACTTTATTATATTTTTATACAAGATTTTATATTCTCATGATCGTCGCACTTTCTTTCTTATCTGTAATTTACATGGTTTCAAATATCATCAATCCACACATTTTTTTAATTTTACAGAATTCTAATAAAGATTCTGACATACCTTCCACAATGTACATTCACACACTTCAAACCATCAATTACTACATCATATTTAATATTATATAATACAAAATAGACAATGTGATGATGACAACTATTTTCTCTAAAAATATAATTATTCCCCAACCCATTCACCGGAATATAAGCCAAATAAGAAGTTGTTGTAAACAACTTTCCTGTAAATATACGGGGCTTTTTATTTCTTAATGATATACATGTAGCATCTAATTGTAAACAGTAATGCCAAATGTTATACTACATAATTTCTCATATTTAATATTACATACATTAACACTTCTCAGTACCAGCTGATTTTAATATAATCCAAAATGTTTAAACATTGTTTAAAATATGAAAAGCGCCCCCGGTGAGGGCAAACCAGTGTTTAATACACTGGAATGTCACTGTCTATATATTGGCTGATTATTGATTTATAGCAGTATCATCTATTACCAAGAAGTGGATAGATTTTTTGGAGCCGCTGTGTATGGAGTTTGTGGTTATAAAATATTGATTTTAATGGTGCATTCAAATAGTAATAAGAATGTGATTCACTAGTAAAATGGACCTAATAATGGGCCGAAATGGGCCCAAATATGGACCGTTTGGGCCCATATGAAATAGGGTTCTTGTGGTTACCATTTCCAACCGACATGCCAAATTTGAGCATCCTAGCTCAAACGATGCGACCTGTAGAGGGGTAACGAACCGGACGGACGGACGGATGGACGGACGCAATTAATAGGGTACAAGCCAGTGTATAAAACACTGGAACAATTGTTCATTTTTGAACATTTTGGATTATACTACAAACAAGAGGCATAAGGAAGTACTATCATATTACTGGTAAATATGAGAAAAATTGTTGTGCCTCAAATCATGAACTTAGCAAACCTTTTATTGAAATATCAAATAGATAGTATATCTCACCTAAAATTTTGTACTTTGAAAGATTAGAAGACCGATGAAACTCAATGAAATGAACTTAACTAACCTGATGAATGGCAGTTTTGCAAACACAGAAAACTTGGACTACAAAGAAATAGATTTAAAAAAAAAGAAGAGTTATCCCTGCTCTGTTGAAACATAATATTCTGATACAAATATTATCGCACATTTCCAACATATTCATAATAAATGTACACAAGTTTATCTCAAACGAATTTAAATTTCATTTGGAACTACTGGCTTTAAAAATGATCCAATCAATTTAGTTTTTATCCAATTTTAAGATGCACTACTGATTATTGAATGAGACCAGAAAATGCACATGAAATCATTACTTTATAATAGAAAATGTATAACTTTTAAAAGTAAAAATGAAACAAAAGGTAAGTCACATATTCTAGAATATCACAAGGCAACATTAAACATGTTTAGAGTATGAAACCTGACAAAATTACCCATCTGCAACATTGTGTCTTATATGAATTTGCAAATTATAAATCAGATTCAAAATAATTTCAACAACAAAATGTTTTCTTTACCAAATGTCCCAACACTGATAAAAGAGTGTGTATTCCATGAATAAAATTTCCTAGCAGAAAACAACTCCTAGCATCAAATCCACAAATGAACCAACTTATTCTTATTAAAAATCCAATACAACATTTTGTCGTAAACAACAGGGACTCTAGAATTAGAAAATACACATATAAAATTTCACCCTCACAAAAGTTGAAAAATGCTGAGGAGGGAGCAACATTTGAATTCTTGGCACCCTAAAAATGTCACTCGTACAAATGTAAAACACAACAAACTAACAACAGGAAATCAGTCTATTCTCCTTCCTCTGCCACTTCCGAAGTGTCTGCCTTGTCCGTGAGGACCACATACTCTCTTGAGCTGAAGCCGAACTTAACCACGTCCTTTTCCATGAGCTCGTGGTACCGCTGGCCTTCGATCCTCTTGCCATTCAGGTACGTACCGTTGGCCGAGGCGAGATCAATGACATATGGCCGAATACGGCGACCTGAAAATAGTGATGTAATATTCATTCAATTTACATATTCAAATATTCATCCACCATTTAAACAACAACAACAACAAAAGCAAGTATTCAGTACAATTGAAAAATACAAAATAAGTGAATTCTGAAATCCTATTTTTTGTTGATAACTGGCGGAGTTTTAATACTGCCTTTTCTTTTACAACTGTACAGGCTGCAGTTGTGTTGTAGCAAGTTCAGAAGAACATTTAACAGGTAAACATTACGTCTACTGTTTCCCATTGACTAACCTTCCGTGCCGTCGTCCCGCGTGAACGGCATCAGTCTGAACTGCAGCACGGCGTGTTGCTTAGAGCAGGACGGGTGGTCAATGGGAATGTCGGCGACACGGCGGTCGCGCCCCAGCAGGTACGCAGACTGACGGTGGATGTGCAGCACGGGCAGAGCCTCGTCACCTGGAAACAAACGCAGCGCTGAACAATGGACCAATGTCATACACATGCCATTTTTTTGCATGTTGCGTTCTTATGGTACCGAGGCTCTTTAGTCTCTGTCCACATATATGAAATTAGAACTAGTTGAATTTACAGAGCATTGCCAAATGGCTGTTGGTAGGAAAATACTTTAGCTGGTAAACTGATTTTTTTAATAGTAATATTTCAATATGTGCTTGTTTTGTTGCAAATTTTAGCTGATAACATTTTGCTACTGGTCTACCCAAATTCTACACTGGCAAGAGTGAAACCAACTGACTTGGCAATTGCCAATATCGAGTCCTGGAAGTGATTGTGAAATGTATAACAGACACAAACCAGGGATGGCACATTTCTGTCACTGGTGTAATAAACCAGAGCATACCCGTCCGGCAGAAAAACTTTATGTATATGCCGCCGAAACTCACCCTATTTGTGGCAGAAACTGTATTATCTGCCATAAAACCAGATTATCTGGCCGTGGTATAAAATTTTGAAAATCTCCTTGTTATATCAGATAAATATCAATCTGTCTAATGCATGTTTGTGGTCAAATAGTTAGTAAAAAATGTATCAAATATGCCTAAACCGAATGGCACAAACAGCACTCAGTTCTAGTTATTAGAATAAAAATTACTGGCTAGGTGAGGTACTTACAATATGGTTTAATTTTCCAAGTAAAGTTTCAAATTTTATCTTATTTTTTTTTTAAATTTTAGTTTCTGACTGAGATTGGTTTTGGATTGTTAGAAGTCAAAATTACAAGGCAATATGGCTTTTTATAAGTTCAATGACACATAATTTTCTTTTTTTTTCCTCCCAAAAGTTATCGATATCAAATGTTCTTATTTCTAATTGAAAACCGAACATTATTTGAAATGAATCTAAAACATTATTGTATCACATATTATATTGTTACCAACAAGCAGATGTAAAATCAAAAAATTACACATTCCAATTATTACCAACATGGGATGGCAGTTGTCATTTATATTAAGTTTCTAACCGAAAAAATGAGAACTAAAATAAAAAACTAAACAATGGCATGTGATATAACATAATTTCAAGGATAAATTGCAAAACTATCTTGTATACAAATTTGTAGTTTTAGTGTATCACAAACATATTAAATAGCAAATCATCGGGATGAACACATATTTTTACTGACTACAGCTACATCATGATCATGCCGTTCTTTATTGTAATCTTACCTTGCAAATTGCAAACCTTATTCCAGTGCACATTTCAAATGGGGTCACCAGGTAAAATTGTGCTCTACAACTTCAGCTGCAGAGTTAATCTCAACAAGCATGGTGAACGATTTTGAACTGTTTCAAGAGCCAGCCCAGACGTCTGGAACAAGCTCTTACCATTGATAACTAAATCAATGAGATTGACTTAAAATTCTCCAAAGAAACTACAAGACTTTTACATAAACCAGAGATTTGCAACAAAGATAACAGGAACTAGAATATTTGCTAAGTCTTGTTTTTTTTCTCTTAAAACAGCAAATACATAAGAATGAAAAATACAGCAGGATCTACCTTTAAATGGATATAATCTCCATCGCTTCTTCGGTTTTCTTGCCTCTCCAGGCTCATTGTATTTTATTACAACCCCTTTATAGGTATTAGTGTCCTCAGCCAGCTTTCCTGACACTTCCAGATTTGGTTTTTCCTTCTCTGGCACTGGTTCATTGTTGTCATTTGTGTTCTCGCGTCGACCATATTCCATATTGTCTTCCGGCTGGGCAGCGAAAGGATTACCTGAGATAAAAATACAATATGTATACATTAAAAATTATTTTTAACATTGCCGCCAGGTTCTCATTTTTAGAGACTCTTTTCAATCTTTATTTCAGTCTTGGATAAGAGTATCTTAGAATATGTAATACACTTAAAATATGATTACATTAATGTTTCCTAAATATATAAACGTCAGACCCAAGATATTGACAACTCCAACATTCAAACATTACATCTGTACAGTGTATCTTAACAGAGTCAGGATTAGGTGGGAAAATGCTTCTAGTCAACAGGACTAGTAACCATTTATAATATCCAAATTTTCATAAAAAAATTCATGCATGCTTCTCAAAAATTCCCAAAGTTCTACTCGTCAATGTGACTGATGAGGGCCTAATTCTGATCCTGTTGAAATATGTCTATTTCAGAGGTAGCATGTAAGTCGTTTTACATTATAACTGGGCATGTATGACTCATTAAAATGTCTCATGTGACACTTATCGTGCCAATATAAAGTGCTAATTTTACATTTCTCTTCATATACAGAGTTTTCTGATAAAAATATGTTTTACAATGGATATATGTATCGAAAATTAACAATATGCTCCAATATGTCAAAATTGGCAAAATATGAGCAGAATAAATGTCATAAAAGTCAATATACATGTATGTCATAAGTCGACATGTCATAAATGTCGACATTTATTGACTTTTAACATAAATGTCATGACTTTTGCCAACCCTGGCACGTAGTAGAGAAAATTATCTCAAAGAATTAGCGAAGATTAATAAATGTTTCCAATAACATGGGCACTGCCAATCGGTTGGGCCTGTAGTCTCAATAAACTTCTGATAGGAATATTAATATGGTGCTTTCGATCATAACTTCTACACATTTATGCTCTGATTCTACTGTGGCACTAGCTTTCTAATCTTTACCTGTTTCTAGTCTTTCTTTGTCTAAATGCCTTAGTGCACAAAGAATGGGCTACATCATGATATTATCTTTGGGAACCATTAACATTACCTGAGCCTCGCTGTCTCCGTTTTTCTCGTCGCCGATCGTCATGATGACGACGTTCATTGAGATCCTCTTGACGTCGATCATCACCTCTATGACGTCTGTGATGATGATTATGATGATGATGTTCACCATCACTATCCGGTTCACGTTTCACTCTATGTCTATGTCTGTCACTGTCACTATCATATTCCTGTTTTACTGACCGATGTCTATGGTCACTGTCACTGTCAGACTCATATTTTACTCGACCCTCCCATTTACTGGGCACTGCAGTGTCATATTTATCATATCCACGGTCGATTTTCTCCTTTTTGACTTTGTGTCGATTCTCTTCGTATGACTCAGAAGGGAGTGGTTTTCGCTTGTGTTTCTTGTGGTGCTTGTGGCGACTGTGATGATCCTCTTCACTCTGAAAAATAAAGTGTTAACATTAAAGACTAGGAATAATCATCAAAATATCTATAGATATTTCTGACGGAGACTGTCACTGAGTCTGTTTCAGTGTTTGAACAAAATCTTACAGGACTTCGGTGCTTGTCACGTTTATCTTTCTTTCCTTCAGAACGATGACTTTTCTTCTCTTTCTTCTTGTGATGCCGTGCTTCGGGACTATATGAAGGACTTCTTGTAGGCATTTTAATGTGCTTATATACCTATATATTGACTATTTAAGAGTTTTTTGCACTAAATTTTCGTTCAAAATATTCAAACCGGAAGTGTAACAAAGGTCCAAATTCACTACTCTCTATCACATGTTTCGAAATGGTGAAACGACACGAAACGATTGTTCCCAAGGCTAAGTGGTTCACCTACAAGTTTCGGGTTGATAAAACAAAAATCAACATATTAAATGAAGTTTAGTGTTTTGTATTTAATTATTCCATAAGTATGTATAGTAGTGTTTATTGCGATTGATAACCACGTTGATCAATACTCATTGATAGTTTTTCACATCAGAAAATTGTCAAAATCATATTTTAAATTGTACATGCAGACGTGTTATGCTGTTGCACATAATATCACCCTTTCTGTTTGTTAGCAAGCACAGGGGCAATTTATAGACTAAAATATAAGCTAAACACTAAGGAACTCACTCACAAATACATTAGACACCACAAAGCATATGAAAAAATATTTCTATGCATTTATTGTAGATGGCTGGAAGGTCTCATGATGGTGATTGTCCTGTTCCTGTTGCTGTCGATGGGACACAGGACAAACTGCTCTGTAAGAGGCCGACTCTTATGCAGCATAGCGACTATTTCAGGTAAAACTCTTAATTCATATTTTTTGTGATATAAAATGGAAAAGTTTTATGAAATCAAAAACTGCATACTACAGTGCATAGTGAATTTTTCTTGTTTTGCAGGGCAATGTTCAGCAGTCGCATGATAGAAAGTCAAGCCGACGTCATCACTCTGCAAGACATTTCGTTCCCAGCATTCAAGTGGATAATTGATCACATTGATGTGAAGGAAGTGATCTTTGATAATGTGAGTCTGGACGAAGCCATCGATATTCTCGACACAGCTTTCATACTGCAATTTACCAAAGCAATAGAGGATGTGTCTAGGTAGGTCATTTTATTTATATTTTAGAAACAATATTATAAATATTGCAATATTGACAATTTATGGATAGTTTTATCAGTCTATACTGTATGATATAAAAAGTTATATGTACATGTATTGTGTAGTGATATTAATGCTAGATGCGGTCGCCAGAGTCTCGACATACGTCACAGTCTCGTCACATCACTAAAATGTATGTGTGACGAGACTCTGATGTATGTCAATACTCTGGGGACAGCATCTAACTATAAAGCCATTTCAATGTACGTGACATATTTATGTGCGCATATATTGTTGCCAATTGTGTCTACTTTATTCCATGTAATTTTGTCATCTGTTTTGTCATCGAAATGTGACATCTAAATCATATTCCTTTTTTATAATGCTAAATTTGTAAACTGATCACCTTACAGGCACCTTGAAAACATACTCTCCGCTGAGTCGTGTTACATTGTTATGCGGGTTGCCGAGACACACGCCCTTGCTGACCTGTACAACATCGCTCGTTGGACATGGTTTAACGAGTTTGCAAACGTCGTGAAAACGCGCAGCTTCCTTCAGCTCAGTGAAGAAGAGCTGGTTGAGTATCTCGGTGACGATCGGCTGCAACAGAAAGACGATGAGGCGATGGTTTTCCAGGCAGTCATCACATGGGCAATGGCAAACTCACCATCCGCAGAGGTCAGAATTGTTTCTATCTATAAATCTATATCAAATATATCTTAACAATTGAAAAATGAAAAAATACAGAAAGTTACTTAAAACAAAGTTTGTGTATTTATATCACTTCTCTGGCATGATAACCCAAAGTCAAGTAATGATTATATGATCACGCACCATTATGTACTAACTAATATTCATCTTGGTATAAAAATGCTAACTTTTGAGAGCCAAAATATTTGATCATCTTTTCAAGAAGTCTTCATCAAGCTCAATTAATACATTGACTGTCTCTGTGAGAAGGAAAAATGGTGAAAAACTTTGGCTATCAAAAGATAGTAGATGCTTATTTAGTATGTAGAAAGAAGTGCAGCAAATCTATTCAAACCGCACCCCTATGTACTCTTCAGGACAGTCAGAGTGGGAGTCGCACGGGATCGGTCGTCAGTGGCATGGACGTGAGTGGTGAATGGTCGAGTGACGACGTCACTTCACGACTCGCTTCAAAGACGTCTACTGCAGGAAAAGTTGACGATAGCGATAATCTGTCGAACAGCGGCAATAGTAGTGTGGATTCTATGAATCAAGACTTTGAGACAGACGCTCTAACCAATGTTGCAAAACTCCCTGAAAGTGACAGTGATGCTGCTGCCGCTGCAGAATCACTACCGTTGGATGTAGATACAGTGATAATACACATCAAAAACAAGCACATCGACCACAGTCGCGCTAGTCTGAAGGACTCGGCTCTGAGCAGCTTTGAAAGCACCCCGACAGGAGAGATGAGTTGCGATTCGTCCGTGCGAGAGACGACCGATGATGGCACTTCAACGAGCTCGAGTAGTGATGACTCAGGCGACTCCCAGTCTGACGTTTCGGTGTCGGCAGCGGCAAGATGGCGTGATTTGTCCGTATCGCCGCCGCCGGTTCGACCACGCAGTGACGGACTCGATGCATTGCTGGCGAGACTTCTGCCACGCTGTGTGCGTCTACGGGAGATCCGTGACTGGGAGAAGGTCGGTAAATTAGGATTTGTTAGTTTGTAATATTAAAGTTGATGGAACTTCCACTTGCTTCAGGCTTTGACTTCTACATTTGACTGGGAATTCTACCCATCACATGACTCCATGCAAAAGCAAGGTGCACAACATTTGTAGCACTTTAGCATCAAAGCCTGTAGCAGATGGAAGGTCCACCAAAACGTAAGTAAATGGTTATGACGGATAGAAGCATCTAAGTAGTTTGTCAAAACAATATATGCTGCTTAAAGGTTATGCACAGTGGCCGAACAAGTATGCTTGCAGAGAACCAACATGATGTGTTCTGTGCATTCTGAAAGTTTCTTTGATTTAAACAGCATATTAGAATATCTAGCGCAATTTATATCCACACCATAAACAACCGGCTAGAAAGCCATCAAAACATGTGTAGGCGAGAAATGTCAACCGAATGATTTTCGTCATACGTAACTTGCACGGTGCACGTAAGAAAATGCCTATCACTACTATGTTAAATGTGACGCCTGTCGTCAGAAATACACGGTACGTCTGGCGAAAATCATTCGATTATGCGATATCACGTGACCTTGTGTTTTAGCTGGCAAAATACCAAACGTGAAAAATATGAATCTTATTTTCCTTACACTTCCACTGGAAAAGGCATCGTTTGTTGATCCTGGATTTTACAAAACTCATATATTTTTGACTGAGCATTTTCTTTAAAGGCATTGCGTTAGAAACAAAGAATACATTCTCTTCTTCCTCCTGCCATATCTATACGATCCTTACACGGATATAAAATTTTAAAAATTGGTCTACGAAATCAGCAATACCCAACATCGCAAAATTCGCCCAACACCGACGGACAGTTGAAGTACCGTGCATAAGTTTTTACCGTAATTCTTGTGATTACCCCCAGGCGTGCGGTGCGGTGTTGAGGCAGCACCCGGCACGCCGGTCTGCGTGTGAGGAGGTGCTGCACCTGGGCCCGGCACCTGAAGCCAGCACACGGCGCCGTGAGTGCGAGGTGTGGGTGATGGGCCTCGAGGACCCCATTGTCTGCAAGGTCAGTGTCATGCGGGAAGCTCGCCTACTTTAGTATAGCTTCAACTGTAGGTTTCTGAGCATCAGCATCAGGAATTCTGGCATCATTGCATGATTAATTGACAATTATAGTCAAATCATGGTTTTTCAGTTTCCAAACATCTCAGGAAATAATGAAATTAATGATGTGCAAGTAGTTTTGACTTTTTCTAGATAATGTAATTGGTATTGTGAGTTGTGTTTTATAATCTGCTCTGTTTTAAAATTAATTACTAAGCTGTATTATCAATTTTCCAGTGAAGGCCTCAATAGTTACTGTTCTGCAGGACTAGTAACTGTTAAAAGGTTACTAGTCTTTCCCAAAAGTTACTCATCCTAACAAGTTGCCAAACAAACGTGTTTTGGTCCAGCAGCATACATATAACATTTTTAAAAAAAGTAAAAATCAATGATCCATTTCCATCAGTTGTGCTGCTATATAACTCAAAACGAAAAGCATTGATATTTTGATAACAGATAGTCAGTAATATAATTTGTATTTTTCTAGCAAAACTGTGACCAAAAGTACCATGTGGCGCGTGGCCGGTTGGATGAGGATGATACGACCTTTGACCAGCTGCAAATGACCCCCATCGAGGTGTACGGGAGTCTCGGCTTGTCTGTATCTGTAGTCGGGAAGGACATCTTCATATTTGGAGGAGGTATACAATTAGTACTCTTGAGGTTTCATCTTAATCATCCAGTAGTGATGATGACAATCAGGTGACAACTTGTAAATGCTATTTTATTTTGTCACTAAATGGTGACAAACTGGTAGCTAATAGGGTCAGCTACCATGTCTCGTCCATCTTCTATAATCGTCTAGGTACTAGGTACAGTTTTGGAGGAAGTACATATTATTGGTGTTTTCAGTTGCTATCATGATTGGAAAAAGGGGTTTATATCCATACGATAATTATTATTATTCGATGTTTTCGAATGTTAGTCACCAGTATACATGTACTTTTCAAACCTTTTGTGACCTCTGTGAAATGTTTTAAAAATCTGACAAGGCCTAGAAAAAATGATTGTTTGGTTCCGGTAACATGATTTTGAAAAATAGGTTAGTACGGTAAGTAATTTTATTTTTTTTCCTTCATATTTTTTACCGCAAAAAATTAGGTTAGGTAGGGGCCACTTCTTTTTTTACTCCACATAGAAAACGAAAGTGACTGCACACACAACATGATGGTAAAATTAAACAAAAATGATGAATTACATATGATTTTTATTGGATCGCTAAAATTAGTATATTATTTTATGTCTGAATCCATAGGTTCGAAGGTTTTATAAAAAAAACTCAATAAAAAGATTAGGTTAGGGGGGTTAAAATGGGTTAGCTAGGGTTACCGGAACCACAGGATCATTTTTTTCTAGGCCCAAGTATTTTCTATTGTTAAATCTCCCCGGACGAAGTCCGAAGGGAGATTTCTAGCTTTAGTGCTTTCCGTCCGTCCGCGTCCACATGCTTAAAAGCTTATAACTTGAACACCATGAGAGCTATTGCTTTGAAAATTAATTATGTTTAGTTTGTGGACAATCGTATGTCTCAAAAAATTTGTTTGTACTTTGGCCTACTTTTGACGAACTTATGACAAATATCTTGTTACCTCACTTTAGGGAGAAGTATTTGGCCGATTGTCACCAAACTTCATATGTAGCTTCGATGTACTACTCTCCAGACCTGATTAAATTTTGGTGTACTTTGGCCTACTTTTGATGAAGTTACAATGTGTTTTAAAAAAAATATTATTACATAATTGTGTTTATCTGTCTTCTGGGAACAGTTTATGACTTATCATCACCAAACTTGACATTTGGTATGTCTATATCACTCTCCTCACGTGATTTGATATTGGTGTACTTTGGCCTACTTTTGAACTTATGAGCGTTACGTAATAAACCTTGTTAACACTCTACAGGGAGAAGTATTTGACCTATGGTCACCAAACTTCATATTTAGCTTTGTTGTACTACTCTCCAGAGCTGATTAGATTTTGGTGTACTTTGGCTTACTTTTGATGAAGTTACAATGTGTTTTTAAAAACAAATTATTACGTAATTGTGTTTATCTGTCTTGTGGGAACAGTTTATGACTTATCATCACCAAACTTGACATTTGGTATGTCCATATCACTCTCCTCACGTGATTTGATATTGGTGTACTTTTGGCCTACTTTTTTGAACTTACATAATAAACCTTGTTACCACTCTACAGGAGAAGTATTTGACCTATGGTCACCAAACTTCATATCTAGCTTCGTTGTACCACCTCCAGAGCTGATTAGATTTTTGGTGTACTTTGGCCTACTTTTGATGAAGTTACGATGTGTTTTTTTTAAAACAAATTATTACGAATTTGTGTTTATCTGTCTCCTGGGAAGACTTTATTACCTATCATCATCAAAACTTGACATTTTGTATGACTATGTCACTCTCCTCACGTGATTTGATATTTGAGTGCTTTGGCCTACTTTTCAAAAATGGCCTGATCAGGGAAATGGCCTGATCGGGGAAGGGGAGATTTACGGCGTTCCCGACGACTACTTGTTTTATTTATCATAATGACCAGTGAGGAAACAAAATCGAAATGAAACAAAATCTAAAGCAGACATTTCAGCAGAGCAAACTGATCAAAACAATACTCTACTTATAAGATGGAATCTTCTTTATGCTCTGCAATTCTAAAGCAGACATTCCAATAGAACAAATTGATCAAAAAAAAAAAATCACCCAAAAGTGAGAGAAAAAAGCAAGGTTAAACAAAATCTAAAGCAAACATCCCAGAAGAACATACTGATCAAATCAGTACTCTACTTATAACACAGAATCCACTTCACACTCTGCAATGCCGTGCAATTCCTGTGACAGGTGAGCCGGGTGGCAAGTGGCAGACGACGAGCTGGCGATACGACTGTCACCGCCACACGTGGGCAATGCTTCCCGCGCTCCCGTCGCCGCGGCGATCGCACATGGCCGTCGTCGTGGACGACAGATACATCATGCTCATCGGAGGCTTCGGCAGGTAATGGCCACATGACTTGGCACAGATAAGTACTCGTCTGTTAGTCTCTGGCTTAGTATTAAAGCAGCAGAACGAGGAAGAATTTTAGCAAACTCGTCCTCCAGACTACCAACGTTTGTCAAAGCCAAAAGGTGTAAAACATTGTAGGATGAGTAATAGTTTATTATACAGGTTTGGGAAAAAACCCGGGTTGTTTTGAAAAAACCCAACCCACCCGGGTTTTTTGAAAAAAACCCGGGTTTTATTGGGCTTTTTGGATTTTTTTGGTTATTTCAATTTCAGGATCAATATTATATTTTTATACATTCCATTTCTCTTAACACATATCATTACTTATTATAATTTATTTTATGACTTTTATTCAGTATATTTGATAATGTTTTAATTGCCAATCAAAACAGATTATGAATTTGATAAATTAATTTTGAAAACGAATTAAATTTTGACTATTGATAAGACTTGGAGCTGGCTGGTTACTTGAAATGAACAATAATAACAACTTGCATTTGTTAGCCCTTGTAATTAGTGTATTGTATCAAGTTGTTAAGTTTTGACTTCTTTCTAAGTGGGACAGACTTGAAATGTTTCTATTTGCTTTTGTGTATCTGATTTACACAATTATCAACTCCTGTCACCCCAGAATAACTTTGCAAATAGAGTGCTCACCTGCCAATGAGAATACTGATGAGGGTACCAATATGTAAATTGGGCTTCAAAATTAAGCGTGAAGTCAATTTGTCACCCACGGGTATGATTCAAATATGGTTTATCAGAATAAAAAATCAATTGAAAAATGGGCTTCAATATTAACCGTGAAGTCAATTTGTCAGCAACGGGTATGATTCAAATATGGTTTATCAGAATAAAAAATCAATTGAAAAATGACAAAACCAGTCACAATTATTAATTTCTTTTAGAGGTACCCGTGGGGATGGGGGTAAATCTGTCACCCAAGGGCATGATTCAAATATGACTATTATATAAGCATATGACTCATGTTCCTTTTTTGGTGAAAATCAAATGAGAAATGAAAGTTTTATTGAACACATTTTTTTAATATGGACGCCCTGGGGAGGGGTCAATTTTACACCCAGGGGAACGATTCAGATATTATATGATGATGAGACAGTCATATAAGTTCTGAACACGTTTGGTGAAAATCAATTGAAAAATGAAGGAACTAGTTACAATCATGTTGTTTATTTTTTTTTTAAGCACCCCTGGGGTGCAGATGTGGGGGGGCATGATTCTAATATGGTATAGGCATTACATAAGCATATAAGTTATGTGCAAGTTTGGTGGAAATCTAATGTGAAATGAAAAAGTATCATTTAATACATATGTTTTAATATGGACCCGCTGGGCTGCTGTCAAATTTACACCCAGGGGGATCATTCACATAGGATATGATTTTGAGACAGTCATATAAGTTCTGTACAAGTTTGGTGAAAATCAAATGAAAAATATGAATATTTAAAAACATAATATACGAAATATGAAAATATGAAGTGTTAATTTCTTAATACAGACCACCGGGGCAGGGGTAAATTTTACACCCATTGGAATGATTCAAACATGATATGATAATGAGATGGCCATATATTTTGTGTACAAGTTGTGTGTGCACCTCAGTTAATGTGGCATGTAAGAAACATAGCTTAAGCTGAGTGATTCCCATTTGTGGTTGGGTGGTTTTGTGAAAATCTAATGAAAAATAAAGAAATTATTAAAACAATATGATTTGTCAATTCTTTTAATATGGATAACTGGACAATAGAAACTTTTATAATCAATTTGTAAATAGCTATTACAAAGAACAATGTTAACACCTTCCAAAATTATCTAACCACAATCTACATGAAAACAATCAGATATTAGAGGTGAAAGGTTCTTGAAAGATTACAAAGTCATTGTTTACATTTGACACTATGTCAATATATTTTGTGTCATGACCCACCTGGCTGATTTGTAACCAGATGGCAGCACCCTGTGATGCTTATGAATATTCATGAGATGCCTAGTCACTACTACCTAAAATAAGTGTGCATGCTCTTGCTCATGAATATTCATAAGGTGTGTGGGGATGCCTGTGTATTAACACTGCCAATAATGATGCTCATGAATATTGATGAGATGCAATGTAGATAGGTCATGTCCTGATATTGAGGGGAGATGTGGTTTATCACTTAAACCTTCTATACATTAATTAAAACCTTCATTCAAGCAAATATGAAAGTTTTTTTGTATACCTCCCTATGAAAATGGTGCATAAAATTGATTGTACAAATATCTGTAAATAATGGCAGCATTATATATAACATGTTACATAATAACAAGTTGAATAAAAATAAAATAAATACACACTAAAATTAAAATAAGAAAATAATAAACTGTGTAATTTAGGACATATGATAAAGAATGTGGTTAATACCATAATTTTAGAACATGTAGCACATTTTTCAACATGGCACCTAAATCACATATCTATAATATTCATAAAAATTGCTTACATAATACATTCACTATTTTCTACTTTAGATATTTAATTAAATAGACAAAAAGAAAAAAAGATACAATTTTTTTAATATGGACCCCTGGGGAGGGGTCAATTTTACACCCAGGGGAATGATTCAAATATGATATGATGATAAGACAGTCATATAAGTTGTGTACAAGTTTGGTGGAAATAAAATGAAAAATAAACTAGTTACAATTATGTTGTTTATTTTTTGGAGCACCCCTGGGGGTGGGGGGTGGGTCAATTTGTCACCCACAGGCATGATTCTAATATGGTATGAGCATTACATAAGCATATAACTTATGTGCAAGTTTGGTGAAAATCTAATTAGAAATGAAAAAGTATCACTTAATACAATTTTTTTAATATGGACCCCCAGGGGAGGGGTCAATTTTACACCCAGGGAGATGATTCACATATGATATGATGATGAGACAGCCATATAAGTACTGTACAAGTTTGGTGAAAATCAAATGAAAAATAAAGAAATTATATGGAAAAAACCAGGGGAATGATTCAAATATGATATGATGATAAGACAGCCATATAAGTTGTGTACAAGTTTGGTGAAAATCAAATGAAAAATAAAGAAATTATTTAGAAAATATGAATTGTTGACGGACAGACGGATGTTATATGGACCCCTGGGGAGGGGTCAATATTACACCCAGGGAATGATTCAAATATGATATGATGATGATAAGACAGCCATATAAGTTGTGTACAAGTTTGGTGAAAATCAAATGAAAAATAAAAGAAATTATTTAGAAAATATGAATTGTTGACGGACGGACGGACGGACAGACGGACAGACGGGGACGGAGCTAAAGATCCCAAAAAGCTCACTTGCTGTTTCATTTGAAGTTGGTTAGAACATTGTCAAGTGCTTGAGCATATTGCTCTGAAGTGTCAGCAGGTTAGTGTCAGGGTTAGTAGTTCAATTTGAAGTCAGAGCTACTGGTTAGAACAATGCCAAGTCAGTGCTTCTACACAAACAATTTCTCAAAATTCTCATTTGTCAACATATATCTTCTTAGCCTCCATAAATAGATCTGGTTTATCTAACTCTTAAAAAACTTATTAAATAAAAAGACATTTTGAAAAAACCCAATAAAACCCACTTTGAAAAAACCCACTAAAAAAACCCAACCCCAAAAAACCCGGGTTTTTTAGGTGGGTTTTTTCAGTGGGTTTTTTCTTGACCAACCCTGTTATTATATGATGTTTCTTCTCTGGTTTTGATTGGAATTCTATTTGAAATTGACTGTTCTGTTGTTTCTAGGTATCGTGTGATGCTCGACCAAGTGACTGTGTATGATACTCATACAGAAGAGTGGTTTCCAGGACCCAAGTTAGTAACGTTTTCACCAATATTATTGTAAATTGATTTATTGGATTTTTTTATATGGATTGATTGACTAATTTTGAGATAAATCCATTTAAAACTACTGTCTTAATATTTTTGGACATTTATACATGTCCATCGTCTGAGATTTCTTTCTGTCACTAGTACAGCACATGACCCTACCCCCGTGGGTGTTATTTCTTCGTGCCGAGTCTGGATTAAAACCACCCCCGCCCTCCAGGATTTGTTACTCCTGCGGCACGAAATTGCACCGTCTGTGTTGAGCACGGCACGAAATCACCCAAATTCCCTGCCAATTTTGCGTACGGCACTACAACGGCATATAAAACGCCAGCGACGGCTTCATTCTGTAAAATAAATCTTTCTAGACTCCATTGGTTATGTCATAACACACCCTTATCATGAAGCTATATACATCTCTATCAACAGGTATCATTATAACTTCTTTTATAATAGACAGTCGTGAAGCAACATAAATTCCTGTGTGTAATATCTTCCAAATTTCAAATGCACCACATTTAACAACAATATACCATAAAGACCAAACAAGATCTATGGATATGTAAAAGCTTCACATTCTACAGATTTGTTGCCAATATTTTACTCATACACAGCCCAAACAAGTGTAGCAGTAAACTTACATATTTTAAACCATTTGTAGACATCATGCGGTCGAGTATACCCTTTGCTATATATTAGTAGACAATGAACTACCATTGTGGGTGTGGTTTCTGCTCATGTGTAGAATATATGAATAGTGTATGATTTATTTAACACGATCTGCACAAAATAATCACTTCAATACAACATGATGAGAATGAACATGATTCTTAAGTTATTCTTGCACACATATAATAAAGATACATATAGGATCTAGCCTAAAACTCAAAATCTTATGCACCATGTTAACATAAAAGTGGGCAAGAGGTCCCCCGTCTCATTGGACCCCCATTCAATATATATGGTATTAATGTTATAGCTGCTGCTGCTGCTGCTGCTGCTGCTGCTGCTGCTGCTGCTGCTGCTGCTGCTATCAATCAGTGTTCAATCCAGGCTGCGCCATTGCGCCTTTGGCCGCTTAACATAGCAAATGGCGCAATACCAATCGTATGGGCATGGGCCCGTCGGGCAGCCATGAATATTTTGCCAAATTTTTTGTAACATTTTTAATAAGATGTTCGCCATAGAAAATGAGTTTGCCATCAATGCCTGCATTAGTTTCATGGGCGCGGCCATATTTGTTTACATTCAGAGCGCCACCCACGGCCATCCACTAAAATAATTGTAACTTGTTCACGCCTGTAGCGCGGGAAAATGTGTCTGGCGCCAGAAACGAAAAAATTGTGATAAAATGCATCTTTTACGTAAATGGCTACCATAACATGATAAGGAAACAGATGTCAATGTGTTTGAAATTTCTTTGTTATATGCTTAAGATATTAAAGTAACATTAAAATGAATTATGTACCCATCATTCCTATTGAGGTTTTACATAAAGTTATCTACTTTTTAATCCCGATGACACTACTTCTAAATGCCATATGACAGACTTATATGATGATGAAACCGGAGGATGAAAACTGTGACAGGATCTAATAAAAAATGCTTGTCTACTCCAATTATGAAAAAATACCAATAAATTTAGTAATAACTTTATCAATTCTTGTCAGATTTCGGTATTACCCCAACACACCCATGTCATAAATGCAGTAGAATCCTGTCTACTTTTTTGGGTTGTTTTTACTTGGGCCCCCATCATTTTAAATTGGCTCTCTTTGAAGGTCAATGGGCTCGTTGGGGCCCCCTCCAGTGCAAAAGCTAGATTGAACACTGTCATTACATTTTTATGATCATATAGGGTAGCCATACAGGTTTCAAAGTCACATCACTGTGCCGTTGCTTCATTTTGGACTCAAATTATCAACATTCAAATATACACCTACGTATAATACAAAGTTAACAAGCTTGCACTAGCAACAGCACCCACACTAAAGAGCCAGCATAAAAACTTCAAAAGCCTGCATACTTTCTATGTAAATGGTTACGCTTGCAATTTGTTGTCATTGTATTCTAGGGATTTACATTTACACCAGGTCATTGGCATTCTTGCTCGCCTCACCTGTACCTATCCTGTAATGTGTACGTACAAAAGAGCAGTATGCAGCCTGTTAAATATGAGTTTGCTCAACACCCACCAGCAATCTCAGTCATATGGGCATAGGCAGATCAAGGGGGAAGAAGGTAGGGGTAGGAGGCATGTGCCCCCACAACACAATATTATTTTCTCGTGAACTTTGTCAAAAGTTCGAGCAAAGAATGAACAGATCTCTAGTCTATGAACATCCTTCTCATTTACTTTGATTTCACCCTCTATTCTGCCTCCAATATCATCGTACAACACGATCTCGTATAAACCTTGTAATTACAACACTTCTAATACTTCTTCCGATATTGTTTGAAATATTATTCTAACTGCAGTACATGGTCTATCAGGGTAGGTGATGACAGCCCCCACACCTCCCACAACCTGTGAGCATTCAGAATTTCAAACATTTTGAGGGGGAGAGGGTTGGGGTTCAGTCCTTTAACCAGTGTTCATCCTAGGGCCGCGCCCTGCGCCAATGACCCATACTAATATCAAATGACCCATCCCTGCACAGATTTTCGCGCCATAAGTCCCATTAAATAGCAGCGCCACGCCCCTCCCTCCACAATATACAATGAGCGTCATTCCGTGTTCCGTAATCTTCGTAATCTTGTTTTCTTGAATAACCAAGATGAAACGCCATGCTATAAAAAGGAATGCTTTGATTGGCTGCAGACGGGAATATTGCTCTTTTTCAACCAATCACGTTCGCCCTTGTAAATTGTCTTTTGGAAGCACTGTGGATTCTCATGTGCCTGGTCATGTGGATTCTCATGTGTTTGGTCAGATGGCTGTTTTGAAGAATGGCACTACTGTAAAACGATAGTCAAAAATTGTAAATATCCACTGCATAGTCTTGGGGATTTGTGGA
>CM032666.1:61749545-61804497 GCA_019095985.1 Streblospio benedicti | reverse complement strand
TTTTTTTTTTGTAAAAAGTTAAATTAAAAATTTGTGATAATTTTATCTATTATTTTAATTAGATAATTTAAGCTTTAATATTGTTTTTGATTATATGCAATAATTTATCTATTATTTTAATTAGATAATTTTTAAAGTTATGTCATCTAGTGTACATAAAGTTAAATAAATTATTGACATGTAAATTGGTTAATTAGTTTATCTTACTTTTATGTATATTGTTAACAGAAATTAATAATTTTAATGATACAAATTCTCAAAGAGTAAAAAATCATACAAATACTAAAATACGACATGAAGAAATTAATTCAAAGAACACACTTAACCAAACAGGCCCAGGGCAATTTTGTAAATGGAAGATTTACTGTGTCCAGTATAAAATTATGGATTTCTTTGTGTCTAGAAATTTGGTTATGGCTGATTAAGTTTCTTTCACCTTTATAGAAAATGTCCTCTACATATAATTCTAAGAAATTGATTAAGGAATGGAATAAACGGGGCCGCTTCTTCTCTGGTTTTGACGGAATATGACTGTTCTGTTGTTTCTAGGTATCGTGTGATGCTCGACCAAGTGACTGTGTATGATACTCATACAGAAGAGTGGTTTCCAGGACCCAAGTTAGTAACGTTTTCACCAATATTATTGTAAATTGATTTATTGGATTTTTTTATATGGATTGATTGACTAATTTTGAGATAAATCCATTTAAAACTACTGTCTTAATATTTTTGGGACATTTATACATGTCCATTGTCTGATGCCCTTTCTGTCACTAGCACCCCCACCCCCAAAAAAAAACAAAACACTGAGTGACTTCCTTTAACACTACGACTTTGGTTGGGGGGTTGAAATTTTCCTTACAAATTTTTATGATCACAGATGCTTTTTTTTTGAAATTTATTTTACCATATAATGCTGTTTGCCAGTATCCTAGGTGAAACAAAAACAGTGGCACGTGCCCCCCAAACAAGCGTGACCAGCTGGAAATATTTGAAAAATTAAACAAATATTTTGGGGGGCTTTTAAAAAAGTCATGCCGTGGGTGTTATTTCTTTGTGCCGAGTCTGGATTAAAAACCCCCCCGCCCCCCAGGATTTGTTACTCCTGCAGCACGAAATTGCACCATCTGTGTTGAGCATGGCACAAAATCACCCAAATTTCCTGCCAAATTTTGCACCACGACGGCATATAAAACGCCAGCGACGGCTTCATTCTGTAAAATAACTCTTTCTAGACTCCATTGGTTATGTCATGGCACACCCATATCATGAAACTATATACATCTCTATCAACAAGTATCATTTTAACTTCTTTTATAATAGACAGTCTTGAAGCGACATAAATTCCTGTGTGTAATATCTTCCAAATTTCAAATGCACCACATTTAACCACAATATAGGCCTACCATAATGATCAAACGAGATCTATGGATATGTAAAAGCTTCACATTCTACAGATTTATTGCCATTTTACTCATACGCAACCCAAACAAGTGTAACAGTAAACTTACATATTTAAACCATTTGTAGACATCATGCAGTCGAATATACCCTCTGCTATACATGTATATTAGTAGACAATGAACTACCATTGCGGGTGGGGTTTCTGCTCATGTGTAGAATATATGAAAAGTGATATGATTTATTTAACACGATCTGCACCAAATAATCACTTCAATACAACATGATGAGAATGAACATGATTCATAAGTTATTCTTGCACACATATAATAAAGATACATATAGGATCTAGCCTAAAACTCAAAATCTTATGCACCATGTTAACATAAAAGTGGGCAAGAGGTCCCCCGTCTCATTGGACCCCCATTCAATATATATGGTATTAATGTTATAGCTGCTGCTGCTGCTGCTGCTGCTGCTGCTGCTGCTGCTGCTGCTGCTGCTGCTGCTGCTATCATTACATTTTTATGATCATATAGGGTAGCCATACAGGTTTCAAAGTCACATCACTGTGCCGTTGCTTCATTTTGGACTCAAATTATCAACATTCAAATATACACCTACGTATAATACAAAGTTAACAAGCTTGCACTAGCAACAGCACCCACACTAAAGAGCCAGCATAAAAACTTCAAAAGCCTGCATACTTTCTATGTAAATGGTTACGCTTGCAATTTGTTGTCATTGTATTCTAGGGATTTACATTTACACCAGGTCATTGGCATTCTTGCTCGCCTCACCTGTACCTATCCTGTAATGTGTACGTACAAAAGAGCAGTATGCAGCCTGTTAAATATGAGTTTGCTCAACACCCACCAGCAATCTCAATCATATGGGCATAGGCAGATCAAGGGGAAGAAGGTGGGGGTAGGAGGCATGTGCCCCCACAACACAATATTATTTTCTCGTGAACTTTGTCAAAAGTTCGAGCAAAGAATGAACAGATCTCTAGTCTATGAACATCCTTCTCATTTACTTTGATTTCACCCTCTATTCTGCCTCCAATACTCATCCTACAACACGATCTCGTATTAAACCTTGTAATTACAACACTTCTAATACTTCTTCCGATATTGTTTGAAATATTATTCTAACTGCAGTACATGGTCTATCAGGGTAGGTGATGACAGCCCCCACACCTCCCACAACCTGTGAGCATTCAGAATTTCAAACATTTTGAGGGGGAGAGGGTTGGGGTTCAGTCCTTTAACCAGTGTTCATCCTAGGGCCGCGCCCTGCGCCAATGACCCATACTAATATCAAATGACCCATCCCTGCACAGATTTTCGCGCCATAAGTCCCATTAAATAGCAGCGTCACGCGCCCTCTCCACAATATACAATGAGCGGTCATTCCGTGTTCCGTAATCTTCGTAATCTTGTTTTTCGTGAATAACCAAGATGAAACGCGCTATAAAAGGAATGCTTTGATTGGCTGCAGACGGGAATATTGCTCTTTTTCAACCAATCACGTTCGTCCTTGTAAATTGTCTTTGGAAGCACTGTGGATTCTCATGTGCCTGGTCAAGTGTGGATTCTCATGTGTTTGGTCAGATGGCTGTTTTGAAGAATGGCACTACTGTAAAACGATAGTCAAAAATTGTAAATATCCACTGCATAGTCTTGGGGATTTGTGGGAGATTATGTCAAGTGTATTCTTAGTATACAAGTACAACTAAAGGTCAAATTTAACCGAAAAGTTGCCCTTGTGAACTATGTCCCATTGTTCTGTGGTTTTGACCCATAACTTTTGGGGTAATGGGGTCAATTCACACATAGACTCCAAGTTCTAGGATGAACACTGCTTTAACGCATAGCACTCATCCTCAGCACGTACCTGTAGAACCACCCCTTAACTCCTAACCATATATTAAAGAGACATGCACAGGTGACTTCCAAGTTATATAATGAATTTATGTCATGTAAATGGTACTTGCTAAGTCAGTTGAATATATACATTTTCAGCTATTTGTATCATTCCATTTCTTCGTAATTAAACCTTTTTTGACTCTGGGAAGATGTTTTGTAACCAAACATTGTTGATGTCAATATTATTATTCTATCAGCCTTAATAAACATTGCGTACATGCAAATTTTGGCTTGCGGCGCACGAGTGGTAAAGGCTACAGTCATGTTGTTAGTACGGAACCTTCCAACAATGTCAATCAACTCGTTTTTCTCTCCGTTTTAATTTATTTTTATCTTTCTATCAAACGCGTGTTTATGATTGTAAAATTGGAAGTTATTAGGTGCAACATGTCAAGTATATAGAAAAATAGAATTATTAAGTGAAATTGTCTGAGGAAGTGGTTGCTGTTCATGTCCCTTTAACAGTATTCCCATAAGATCAATATGACGGGGGACCAATGAGACGGGGGGATTATAGAGCTAATGCCCCCCTTGCCCCCCTTACATCAGGAAGACCCCACTGCCTTCCTAGACGACTGGGGGACCTCCCACGAGTATGTATGGCATAGCACTGCCACACCCACGGGCGATCTATACCTGATTGGTGAAATAACGTCTCCCGTTGTTCACAAAACGTTCAACATTTTTTACTAACGTCTGCGTAGTTTTGGTGTCAAATATTTTCCAGTATTGAGAATGAGCTTACAGTTTTGATACCCATACCATTGTGTGCAACAGATTGTCTTGAAGGCATTCAGTCAACAACAACACATACCAGACAGCAATGAACACACCTTCGCGAGATCAAAGAGAATGGCGATCAATACCGATCGATAATCCCCATGCCGGACGGCATGGGCTTCGACAGCACCCTGCTACCTTTTCAGGGAAGTGGCAGGAAAAATTGCCGCGGAGTGGTTTTTCGTTACCGTGGCACGGCCGCGGTGCCTAAAAATGGCCATTTCGTACCGTCCGGTACCAGTACTCAATGTGTGTCTGCTTCGTTTTTATAATAAGTAAGTTATATCATAACGTTCTCATGTAGGATCCATCTCCCAGATTGACACTCACAAAAAATAGTTCATATCCTTCCGTGACGTCATCAACTGTGATCGAGGTCGTTCCCAAATGAAATATTTAGAAAGCAAGTAATGTTTCAGCGTCGTGTTTGGTTTTGTTGAATTCAATGGGTCATAAAGCATCTGTGGAACTGATGAAATACATTTTTTAACAAGTTTGTACCATATTATCACGAAAACAAAAGTTGACATGAGACCGTTGTGTTTTAATCTATTCTAGAGATAAATATAACCACGTTGCTGTAAGACTTGTTTCAGAATAGTCGTATATATAATGTCCTAAAGATTGCATGTTTATAATGTAAATGTGTAAATGATATTATTGAAATCAACATGCATCAATAAACATTCTTTTCTATTGAAAGAGGATTACTGTTATATCTTAATATGACACACTTTTTCGTTTTCTGACTGGTATGACGTGTAACCATAGTTCAATTTGAACGCATATTTTGGTGAGGGTAAATTGTGCAACGCAAATCTCCTGCTAGTACCGGATTTCTAGGAAAGAGGTCAGTTGGAAAAAGCATCCTCCAAAAAAAAAAAATATTAAATTCTCATTGTAGTACAACCAATGTACATCACATCCATCAAAATAAATTATAAAATACAATCATACAAAGTATTATTCACACAAATAAAACTAAACAAAAAAAAGTCGACCTCTCGTAGAGAGTGCCAGACATCAGTTTCTATTGTATTTACATGATGTTTGTTGACTTGGACGTGTAAATCTTGGTTCATACGGGTATATTTTGCAGGATACCAGTCCTATGGATAAGTATGATTTTGCTCCTTTTCGTGGCCCTGATAATAATCCTCACACCCTGTATTTCCAGCTTTCCTCACACCCTGTACTCATCGACGGCCTGTCTGTGTTACGGTCATGTGTACGTGGTCAACAACCGCAAGGGGCTGGAGCGGCTGCCCATAGGTCAGTGCCACCACAGTTTGTGGATCATATCATGCATGCATTGTAAACGCAGTCTCCCATTGATTCTCTATAGTCGCTAATACAGACTAGTAGAAATTGGGGAGGACTACAGGGTCAGGATTAGCCACTCGTCCGCTCGTATTGTCTAGTAAAAACTTGAGGAGGGTGAGTATAATGTTTAAGCAATTCGTCCTGCTGATGAGTAGCAATTCTGGTCAATTTGCCATACAAATATAGAGCTTTGTGCAAGGAGGACAAGTACATTTTTTGCAGGACAAGTAGATATTTGAGGGTTACTTGTCCTGCGGACGAGTAGCACGTTTCAACCTAATCCTGACCCTGGACTGGTGCTGAATTCAATTCACTCGTCCTGCGAGTACGAGTAGCTGCTGAGCCAAATTACATTTGGCAACTTTTCAGGACAAAAAGCTTTTGGGGAGGACTGTAGAAGAGTAACTATTGAGGCCTTTACTGGGAGGCTGCTTTGTGGCTATTGTTGTGCCCATATTTTTCCTGTTAATATTGATATTGCATTATGATTTCATGTATATTGATTGAATATTACTATTTTATGTATATTGATTGTATTATTGATTGAATGTACAGTACTGTACTTTAGATCTATAGTTATTTCTAGAAGGTTCTGACAGGTGGACAAATATTGTAGAGCCTTGCCATTTGTTGATTGTCTACCGTCAAGTAAACTTGACACAAATCCCTTCTCCTCTGTCGGAGGCGTCCGTTTATATTACAAAACTTATTTAAAATAAATTAAAAAGTCACAAAGACAAGTTCTATAGCAAGGTAATGTCTTTTGTCTTTTTAGCTAGTTAAATTAACATTTTTAAGTTGGCCTGGTGATATTCTGAACCGTCAAAAAAAAAGAATTGCTTGATTATCTTATGATAGTTTAAATTTCACCAGTTATTGAGGCTTTAAGAATACCATGTTTATTGCTATATGTATGCTGATACAGAAAAATTACTTGTTGGCAAAAAATTACTTGTAACAGGATTTTGAACTAGCAAAAAGCATGAAATGTGGGTTGCCTTTTCGGACAAGTCAACTTGAAGTCTCAGTCACGCTTACAAAAATTTAGGTGGTCTCTGCCAACAACAACCAAACAACCAATTACTGTGCTGTCTGTAATTGTTGATTCTACCGTCCGTTGATCCTCACAGACTGGGTGTCGTCGCGGTCGCCTCCACCGCCAGCCTGGGAGTCGGTGCCGGGACGTCTGCCATTTGCCATCTCGTCCATGGTTGCGATCGACGACACTGTGTACCTGCTGGGTCAGAACGTGTGCTCGCTGGTGCGTTACAACACGGCAACACGCTCACTCGACACGTTCACCACGTTCACCCCGATTGTCGCCCGCAACATGCCCGTGTTGGTGCGCAAAGACGCGCGTACCCTCGTCATCGTCAGGTGAGGAGGGGAGGGGAGGGAAGCTGTGCAGTCAATGCAAATTGTCCTCAGAACTTCCAATTAAGATCACCTCTTTTGAGACCACCTCTATAATACGACCACTTTTTACAGTCCCAAACCTTCATAAAGCTACCGAAATGAACCTCTGTATAGACACTACCTCTATTGAGACCACCTAACATTGGTCCTAAAGGTGGTCCTAATAGAGAGGTTCTACTGTATATATATTTTTAAAACACTTAGATCCTCCAGTTAAGACTACTGGCTATGTTTCCTGCATGCTAAAAAATCCAAGGCATTCAACTTGTAATTAAGTTACCAGTTAGTCGTTGATGTCTACTGTGGTAGCTTAAGAGTAAAGCCAAAAATAAGCTCAAATTTACCAAGATTAACACCCATAGTGCACAATTGTAGCTTATTTTAGGCTGCAATAATAACACTGATTAAAAAAATCAAAATACTGATTTTTTTTTAGCCTAGTGATGCTTATATGTAAGAGAAGCTTTTTTTTTTTTACTGCAAACCTCGTCAAACTAGTAATGTCAAAAATAAAAACCCCAAGTAACCTTCATTCAAATATCATTCTTCTTGTTCATAGCGACCAGCAACGGGAGCAGCCGATGACAACGACAGAGGCGGACTTGAAAGACGCGGAGCCGCCGGCACCGAAGAAACCCGCGACCATGAAGACGACGGTTATAGAGGAGTTCGACGTAAAGTCGAAAACAGTGGTGCGAGAACGGACAGTTAAAAGGACGGTCAATCACTCCACCGTCGTCGTGGTACCCGCCGTCCCAAACTTTATGAAGCATTGATCGTTGGAAACTAGTGTAAAAGTGGAACCTGCCTTATGTGAGCAGCTTCTGGATGAGTGAAATGTGTGTGTATTAGATGAGAGGTTCTCTGTGTTACATGTAGGGATGAAGTGAAATGTATCTACGTGAGACAGGTGTCCTTGGAAGAGAGGTTCATTTTGTATTTGATATATGGTAGAAACCGGTTAAATTTCAATGTAAGCGTGTCCAACTATATTTTGTTGTCGTTATGTGAATGTTTAATATTGAGTTTTTTAGCATCTTATATTATTTATTATATATAATAGTTCATGTGACATGTGAGCTAAAAAGGACAATCGAGGGTCAAGATTAAGCACTTGTATTTACGTAGTTGTCTAAGTTTTTAGCAGTTTGAGTGGATTTTTCATGGAAAAAGTCATATTATTGAAGGTTACTCGTCCTGGTGACTAGTAGGAATTGTCACCTAATCCTCACCCTGCAAATATAGAGATCTGTAAAAGTAGTGGTCACTCCTACTTATATTTCATACTCATACGTGGTTTGATAGTATACATTGTACATTCTTTTTTCAAAATCGTTCTGCGATTTTTCTTACATTCTTCAACGTTGTACATATTTCTATGTGTGTATTCTGATTTTCTTATATTTCTGTTGCACTCATCGTCATATCTCACGACTATATACGCAGTATGTAGCCGTGATACCACCATATCCAATTCTGTGGAACTTGCGCTCAGAAACCGACCAATCAGAAGGCCCAATGCCAAAATGTCCAGCGGGGAATTCAAACGCCAAACGTACGATCTCGCTATATAAGTAAGATGAAACCGAGTATTGATTTTGCCTTTGACGTAAGTCTAACCGAAAATAAATTTTCCACGTGAAATCTATAACTGGGCCCACAGGTTGGTATGAACAAGGACTTTAAGGCAGTGTGAGTGATCAAGCCGTGAAAACTGACGATGTGTTGCACTTTTTTATGTGCTACAATGGGGTGTTTGTGTATTAGTACATAGTGGGAGGCCTACGTACCGGTATGTGTACGTATGATACGTAGGTGTGACCACAGCTTAAAATGTAGATGCTCAATGTTATTAATGAATGTATGTGTATCTTAGTTTTTAGGTATGGATTGTTTACAGATACACGATCTTGAATTCAATGAATTATTTATTTATAAAGTATTGCATAGTCAATGACGTTCATTATTGGCTTATTTATTGTTGGTAATATAAAAATTCAAGATTTTTGGAATCTGTATTTGCTGAGATGTTAAGCTTATACATGTATTAAGTGTGACTTAGAGACCTATATTTGACCTTGGGACGGTTTCGAGAAATCTGAATGTTGATGCATTTAGGGAGATGCTGTGTATCATTATTGGGACGGGTTTATAAGGAAGTGGGATGTGGGGGGAAAAGGCCAAATAAGAATAATGTGGGATTTCAAAGAGGTGGAATGTGGGGAAAAGGAACAAAAAATCTAGGAATGTGGGAAATAAGGCCAAAACAATCAAGGATGTGGGATTTCTTGACCCCAGTTCACTAGTTATTAAAAATAACCCCTCATTCAAAGTCAAAAATTTGCAGGACATTTTTGTATTGCTTGCCACAGAAGGCTAACCAGCTGAATTTCTTCCAGCTAAAAGGGATAATTTGACCCATTGGGAGATTTTGTAACACTGAATACATGTACGGTGTGAATAAGATACTCGTAGACAGACGATGATTAGGGGCATTATGTCCAAAAGTATTAGATGCATTTGTATGAAATTTTGACTGTTTGATTTTAAAAAACTCCCCTGACAACCATGAAAGTTTCATAAAGATTAGAAAAGTACTTATATAACCTATACTAAAAAGCTCGACTAAAGATTGCATTTAAATATACATGATGTAGTTTAAAAGCCATAAAAGTCTGACTTTATTGTAGAATATATATCTAGGAATACTAAATACTTGCCCAGTCTTTTTGAGATCGTCTTTATGGTTGAAATTTTGAGAAGTATAGTGACTGACAAATATTCAGAGGTTATACCTAAATTTCAATCATGACAGGAGCCTACATGTAAAAACACTGACTGCAAGTTAATGTGTCAATTTTATTAGAAAAGCATCGGATAGATATCGTTGAACCCATCTTAGTTATCGCACTTACATGTACATTGTAAGTTAATTGACATCTCTGCCAATCCAGAATCAAAAAATAGTTTTATCATAACTGTGTGTTGAAATACGAGTCTAAGCAGCAGGCATATGTCGAATATTACAAATTTATTTATTACTGACTTGTTCTGAACTTTCTATGTCAAATTGTGCTTTTCAATCGCAAATTATGTTAGTTTGTATAAGATAAGTGTAAAATAAATCTAGTTTATTACTAGGTACTATACTTGTATGTTATTGCTTTCACAGAACCTCAAAGGTGCAATTGGTCAAGATAAACAAAATATATACAGGAATTATTAGTAATAACATCATATACTGCATACAATCATCCAAACACTCATGGGCTTATACAGATTGAAAGATGATCCTTTTGGGGTGGGCGTTTACATGGATATGTATTTAGATTGGATTTTGAAATGTCTTGATTTTTTTGTGGCTCAGCTTTGGAATTACATGGTTCTGGACCATTGGATGGTTGTATACAGTATACTAAATAACGTTATTATTGCATCCTTGTCGACACAAATTACCTTGATATTATAAAATCCATGCAGAGTAGAATTTTGTCCTTTAATAGAAAGCAAAACATATATACAAACTTAAAGTTAGATTTCAATGCTTTAATTATAATACATCCCATGTGCACATACTAGTATAAAGTAATCATTGAAGGGGTAAAAGAAAGAATGATGATTCATCAGTCTCCGCTGGTTTCTGCCCTTTAAGATGCGTGTGCCCATGATACACTCTTCAACAATTTAAGTCCTCTTCACAGTTAGAGGGTGGTGTTGACTGTCCAATGGATTATGTCGCCATGATAGCTTACACTATAAATAATGCCATTATGACGCAATCCGACCTAAGATGGAAGTAAAACAATAAGTTTACGTCTCCGACACTAAACATTCATCCATTGTTTTGATTGAAAAACCACATCGTGCATACTAATTTGAAGATGGCTGCATATTTGCCTTTCACCCGTGGATTAAAATCATAGCTAGCTATTAAGTACGTCGTAAATAGTTGCTGACGAGGGTGATCTTCACTTCCGTACCAAGACCTTCGTCAAACTCACGGTTATCATCGACAACCTTGGGGAACGTTTGGTCACTGATATCGGTCAGTGCGGTTGCCCCACGGGTCCAGTGGACATCTGGACCACACACATGTATGATGGGACCACCCCCTCGCAGTTTCAAGACAACATGCAAGGTTGACTCTTTTGTAATGTTATAATCTCCCAATGTCTTGTGATCCTCTAATGTCTTTCCCTTAAAGATGAGGCGTTGTTGGTCGGGGGGAACACCGGTTTCCTCCTGATATAACTGTTTCACGTGAAACGCATCAACACTGGATAGTGCATAGTTTATGTAAACAGTAACTGTCTTTATGGCTAAACTCTTAATGAAAATCTGCCCTCCAAAGCCACAGGGTTGACTCACCTGAACTACACCCTCTTTACAAATGCCATAAGATGACAAACTCTTCCGATTGACCAGCCGCTGTGAGAGATTGCCAGTAACATAGGTGAGATTCTGTTTTTTCGGTTCGATATGCTCAAGTCTGTCGATGTGCTTTTTCAGGTCCAAAACTGTGTAGGATTCAGGTGCATATATATGGATCATCTTTTCTGCAAGCTGAACTCTTACTATGCGGCATTCATGCTTGAACAAGCACCTGTAAAATTAACAGTTAAGAGTTTGGAAATGATTATTTCTTGTCGTGTTGACTTGTTAATATGATTATATTACATGCACGGCCATCTTCAAAACATATCTGAAAAGTACCTACATGAATGGTCTTGCCACATTGAAAAGTCTCTGTATCACATGACTACATAATTGTAAACAATCCGATATGTATGCAAATTTACACACTCCAAAGGCTGCTTTCAAAAAAAAAGTGTATAAAAAGTCAGACGTGAAAATGGTCCATATTTGACCTTTAATTATTAAAGCAATGAGTGAAAGCACTAGAAACAGTTGGCAGAATTTAGTTTTGTGTGTTTTGTAGTTTTGAAATAGAATCATAAACAACGATATTGGTATTTGCCAGTACAATATACATTTACCTGACAACGCCAAGATCAGGATTATTCCCTGTGTGTCTCCCACTTGTAGAGAAGGTGAATTTGCGAGCAGATTCCATCGGTCGTTCAATTCGCAGTGCTTTGTACCCTTCGAGTAAGAATGAGCCATAGAATCGGCCATCAATGGTAAGATCCACCTCCACGGTTTTGCTCTGTCTCGTTGCCACCCAAATTGCGTACTTTTCACAGTCTCGCATCTCGACATAAACATCGTCTGTGTCCCGAATATTGACCTGTTTAGGAATTAGATTATATATTTTGTTAACGGAATACATTCGGTAAGAATACTCCACTGTAATGTGAAATGAAAAGAGCATTATTCAGCTAATATTCATTGGTTAATATTATGTAAGCTGTATAAAAGATTAATGTAAAACAAATATTAAAAGGCTCAGCATCATAATTGCGATGTATGCTTCCTTCAAACTCTTCATATGGTTTTGAAAAATAATGAGTAAATTGATTGATCTAATACATGTATAATCAATTAGGTACTTTTCAAATTAAATGATTTAATTCATTCCGAAAATTAATTGAATATTTTTTTAATATTTTCTTCGTTTAAGTTAATACTTTTCAAAGTACACTACAACCTCCAACTAAGACCACCCTTATAAAGAGACCACCTCTAAAATAAAACCATTTACACACATCCAAGCATGCATAGCTCGAGACCACAATGTACCTCTATAAAGAAAGCACCTCTCTAATGAGACCACTTAAAGCGAGTCCCTTATTTAGTCCCAATATAGAGGTAATACTGTAATTGACCCTACGCCTGACCTGTTGTCCTCTGTCTATCCACATGCGGAAGTCGCCTCTGGATGCGCCCTGACCGTGGAACCCTGGGGCCTCTATACGCCACTCTCTCTCTTCAGAAGAGTCACTGGAGTCATCGTCCTGAGAAACTGCATCTTCCATGTCAGAATCAATTTCATTGATGACCAAACGAGGGGTGGCCATATTATCTTGTCACAGATTAGCCCCCGGGTCGCTAGTGCGGTAGTGCTAGCAATTCTTAGATATGCAGGTGATGTATTATTATTTTGTCCTTGGTTTACAAATATTTTTGGAATATGCTGTGAAGATGTCTATTCCTGCTGATGGGGACAGTGTTTAGCAAATGCAGTTCTACATTTACTGTCGAAATTACCCAGGTTATTATAACCTGAAATCACTTTTGCTTTCACTTTTATTGAGCAAGTCAAATCAACAACACATACCGGTACTTGTAATTTGCTGCTGTTACTGTGGAGCAAGCAGTACAATATATTTTAATAAGATTTACTCTCAGCCAAAGGCAACTGTATCATTAGATATGTGAGTTAAAGAACATGTCTTTTGAAAAGGAACTTGAGAAATTAGATAAAGAAAAAACTTTAATTCTAATAGAAGCCACTTTCAATTGGTGCACGTACTGTGGAGCAAGCAGTACAATTATATATTTTAATAAGATTTACTCTCAGCCAAAGGCAACTGTATCATTAGATATGTGAGTTAAAGAACTTTTCTTTTGAAAAGGAACTTGAGAAATTAGATAAAGAAAAAACTTTAATTCTAATAGAAGCCACTTTCAAAAGAAGATCGGTTGCTTTGGTTCTCTTATCTTATCAAATTTTTGTAAGTTTGGCATTTTGGTGATAAATGCCCATGGATGAATTATAATACTTTAATATATTTCTAATTGTAATCAATTTCATGATCATTTGGGGTGTAGCTTAATTAGAAAATGAAAATCTGATGGCTGGTTGAGAAAAAAGAAGAAATATCCAGATTTCTTTCAAAAAATAAATTAAATCGTTTTTAGCGACTTAGTAAAAATCAAAGGAGTCAGACTCCTGAAAAGCCGAGCTTGCTGTTATAAGTCTCTCTTGAATGAAATGTGCGTGAAATTACTACAACATGCGATATAAATCGGAGTTGTTGCATGCATACCGGATAGACATAAAAAAGAACAAACACACGGCCGTTTTCTACTGGCACAAACCACTATGATTTTATAAACAATGTGTGTGATTTGAGAAATATCCTTTCATCCATGTCTTCATAATTGGTTTATAATTGATCCGTGTGAATTCTTGATGGGTATGTTATTGTAACAAGGATAATCCATTCGTTTCACAAATAAAGTACTCTTTGGAGATTTAAAGGTGACGCCATTTGTATGCACATGCGTGGCATATTGATTCTGATCGGCTACAGTGTAATTGGCGTTTCCCAAGCTCATTAACATCGGCGATTGTCGGCTATTTCAGTTTCATTGATAAATTCAAATTGGGCACTAATTTCAGCGCGTATGAATAGACTTATAGCAGGGTATGAAATACAGCCTACTCGGCGGCCCGGTGCCGGCTGATTTTGGCCCGGGCCGGCTGGTTTTCAAAGTTCACGGCCCAGTGGGTAGGCTATTTTTAGGGAGTTCTCAATATCAACATAATTAAGGGCCGTATACATTTTGTCTGGGCCGGCTACGTTTTGAAGTTGCCAGCCCTGTGTTCCGTGAACAAATTTTGATGAGTTTCATACCCTGCTTATAGTACTGGTAGTGGCGGTGGATAGGGAACAGAATGAAATGCCTATGACGACTGTAAAGCTAGAGTCTTCTGCGAAGCTCGGCTTTAATCACACAAAATGTTCTTGTTAAATGCCATTGGAATCAAGATGGAAAAAAAAAGATAAATAGCAATGAAATAGTTTTTATTCAACTCAACAGAAAAATCATACAACCTCAATCATACAAAAATATACTACTGCGAACTTAATACAGATTTACAATGACCAAATTTGACTCGTCCCAAAATCTTGTACGTATCTTGTACATAACATAGCAACTTTTAAGTACCGGTAGACTACAGGTGTTTACAAAAACATGACAAAACTGCATATGAACACATTATTTTAAAATTTTATCAAAATGCTAAAAATATTTACTGTACGATATCGTCAAGTTTCCATCCCATGCATTAAAAGCCCACATACACATTCAGTTTTCAACCTTTTAGTCCACGGGCATTTGGATGGTAGTTTACGGTAGTAGTCGTAGCAGTAGCAGTAAAAATATTTTAATTTAATAACACTGGGCCATTTTCTGTATCAATACAACTTACATCAAAATGCAAACTCACTCAACAGTAGCTCAAGAAACAACTTGCAAACAAGTAAATAAACAATAATCTCAGATATCAAACAAAAAATATAACGAACAACAACCTTGTCACTACTCAGTTTTTATACTAATACATCATCGTATATATCCAGTTTTAAGCTTAAAAAGGTATTAAAGGATGATGTGATATTATGTCATGCTCCACATAAGTGGAACATAGATCTGTCATAATTGAAGAATATCTACGTGTTTCTCATTTTTTCATTTAAAGGAAAAAAAATTTAGACCCACAAAAAGTAGAATATCAGAAACATATCATAAACTTGACTGGAATCCCCCTCCCATGCATTCTTCCACTTTTGTCGAGCGTAACAAAATGTACATCACGAAGTAGTTAACACTACAAACTAACAAGATTTGACTATTGAAATAGACGGTTATCCACATTTTGTATGGATAAACAAATGAAATGTACAGTATTTGCAGTTCCTAAAAGAGGAAAAGGATTTGTAGTAAGAATAAATATTGAAACTACCATCTATATACTAAATACTAATTTCGATGATCTATTAGCCAATTTTTCTTCAACAACATGATTATTGTGGACTTTTTTTTTCATTTTCACAGAAAGGTTACAATAGTGGAAGCACAGATCACACTTAAAAAACACCAGTTTCAACTCAAGCCCCAAAAACGTCGTGATGCGCCACATGACAATAATCAACATGGTGTTCATTTAACGTACAGCAAATTTGTAAAATACAAGGATTAAAAGGATTAAGTGCAAAAAATTCTATCAATGACCATGCTGTAAAAATGTGCATTTCATAAAAATCTGTATCAAAATCATCAAAGAAAAAACCCCACATTTTTGTTATCTAAGCCAATATCTATAAAAATCGCAAACTATGTTTCTTTTCAGTGAACAATACTAGAAACACACACTGCTACACTTGAATTAAAAAAAAAAAAAAAAAAAATTCACGAGTTTTACAATTTTTGTGTCGTGTTTCCAGAAGTGATAATGCAAGATAATGAATGTTTATTTGCCATAAGAAAAATATCTTCCAAAATTGCCTAACAGATTTGCCTACACATCTTCTGCGTCTTGTATAAATCAATGTCATCTATTGATTTATTTTCAATACAAAAATAATAACGTATTCAACACCATGATTTGATTACCTATTGATATCTAGTCTCATAGTCGAATAGAATACAAAATACAAGGTACATGTACATCTATAGTATAATATATAATCGACTATTGCACCTACTTGCCTTGTACAACGAATAACAAGTTTCCAACATTCAAAGCTGCCTACACCGGAATTTTTGCATATCGTTTACAACCATCCAAGAACCCACCACTCTGAAACTCGAGAAAATGGAAATTCCTTTGTAAATAGCATATCCCTTGAATTCACAAATTTTCACTTAAATATCCATGGGCATTTGGACGATCATATACGGTATATCAACAATATCAATGACATGTTTGGTTTGACGGAATTATCCGTAAAATCACCACATTTGAAATACTTTCACGAACCAGGAAAGTGTTTTTCATGTCCAAATAGTTCGACCAACAACACAATGAAATCACCTAGCTTACCTTTAAAAACTAATCTGTGATTTATCTAAAATCTTGATCAAGTCTTGCCAAATGTTTTTTAGAAAGTATATAAAGAAAATAAATTTTACAATATACAGGAGTTTTAGCAAATTCACAAAATGCAAACCAAAATGCAAGTACTAAGAACTTTTACATTATTTGAAAACCACAAACTAGTAGAGTCTAAATAAAACTGATTAGACAAGTGCTATGAACATTATTACTTAACAAAACCTACATGTTAAAATCCTCTTCTTATAAATCACCAAAGATGTTGCTATCCGCTTAAAAAAGGATCTAATAACAAAATCATCATAACAAATCAACTACTCATAATGTAAACAAACAATCGTTGCCATGGAGACTGTTGGTATTTGACCTTCTTATCACTGTCCTCCATCTTGCTCTTACTTTCTGCAGTATATCACAATATTGCAATCTTACCCTATCCTCAATCACTTTTTCTATTTACATGTACAATTTCAATATTTTGACTTGACAATCCATGCAGGCCCTCTAGCCTATGTTCACACAAAAGCGACATTAATCGCGCGAGCTATATTCGCCTACAAAATATGTGTACACATTGAAGGAAATTTTGACACGATTTCTCTCAGTTAATTTTTTTGTGATGGACAGCCAGTATAACATGAAAGACATTTAAAAATCTTGTCAAGCAAAAGAATTTTTGCTAGTACTCATGGTCAGAAAAAGAGTAGGCGATATCACCCGTACATGTCAATATACCAACTCAAATATTTCCAATCTAAAAAAATATCCTGTCACTTCATTTTGTCGAGGCTAGTAAAATCGCTTACATATGAACATAGCCGGACATACTCTCAGTGTATCTAATCATCCTGATTTTGCGCCTCACAAAGTGTATCGGTCCATTCAGTACTAAATAAGGCAATGTCAGCCACAAGTAGACTGCATATAAACAAAAACAAAAAAGCTACAGTTGCTTTGCAAACAAACTACTTTCACAGATTTAAAAAATATATCAACACTATACAACTGGATTATTTAACGATTTTTAACAAAATCCAGTTGTATAGTCTAACTATGTTTTATATATCATTAAACCTAGATGTCTAATTTTCATAGAGTTACTTTCACAGATTGGTTGACGTCAGTGGCAGATCCAGGATTTTGTACGAGGGGTGCGTGCACGTTAAATCGCACGTGAAACCTACGCACCTCGCAAACCCAAAGGGTTAATGATCCGCCCCAATTCATGAAAATTCATACCAGAGGGGGGGGGCCCAGCTCATCCGGACCAGCCACTGGTCTTCATTCATCCAATACCCTAATGCAGATATTGCCTACATTTTTTAACAGTCAGTGTATAACAGTCAAGACTTTTCATGCAGCATGGCTGTAGTGCTCTTGTATGCTTAGCTGCCAATGGATCCTATAATAGCTTGGCCTTGTATGCACAGTACACCAGGCGGGCCTGAAAGGACAGAGGACGTGGCTGAGCAAATGATAGTGAAACAGGTTAGGTTATTAATGCATGTGCATGATATTTGGATATACGGCAATAATGTATTAAACTTACACAAACAATACGTCTATTTGCTTTCTTCAAAATGACTATACAATACACAATTAACCTGACTTGGCAGTGATAGTTCTAATGACTTTACTACATATAATGATCACCTAATGTGTTTTTTGAGACAGGAGTCCAACTAACTGACAAATTTTCAACCTACAAGCGTTCGGATGCTTTAGCTTGTATATGTTACAATCTATATTTGATGATGGACCTAATAAGTGAGCATGGACGTTTATGACAATTTTTACTAGATATCTCATGTTCAGTGAGCATGATATTTATGGTCATTTGTACTAGCTATGTAGTTTGCATTCTTACCCGTGACTGTGGTGCTTTCACTGTCTGGATCTCCAACGTGTTCTGACCGTTTAACAGTGGGCAAAAGGACAGCACAAAGTTACCCTCCTGAAAAAAAATAGCTTTTTTTGGTGTTTGGAAAATTGAAGAGGATAGTATTGTTTCCAAAGTTATAATATAAATTAACTTGTCTTTTGGATATTTTTAAAGCAAAAACCTTAATAAAAAATATAAATAATCTTCATAAAATCTTAATGTTTTTCTACTTATAATAAACAATATTAAGGGAAATACTAGTATATTTACTAGTATTGTAAACTACTCTGGGGTGAAATGAAAAAAAAAAGTGATGATTGGAAAAAAATCTAGTTATCACGGAAATCAATTAAAAAAAAGATCACCAAAATACAACAAGAATTGATAAAGTAGTTAATATTTAGATTAAACAAGCATTTGCCATTTAAGCCTCTGTCACAGGCTTCATCATATAAGATATATACTGCAATGGTGTATACTTTACAATCAAGAAATGAATAATTTGAGGAAAAACATCAGAATGAATGAGAATCAATATACCCAGGCAAAGAATATTTGTGTTGCAATACAATAGTACTGTTTGAATAACAGATACTAATCAATATCAGTTTCAAACCCAATAATCAATATTTGCTGCTTGGGTTGGAAATATGGATTTTTCTTGGTGCCTTAATTGCATTGAATATCAATAAGAATGTCATGAATGTGCTTCTAGAAAGCACAGTTTAATTGGCAGATTGCCCAAAATCGAATCACTTTGGTGTCGCCTCATACCTCATAGTTGTGTAAAGTTTGAACGAAATCGGTTCATCGGTGCGCCCGCTAGCTTGTCGGAGACATACATACATACATACATACAAACATACATACATACATACAAACATAGTTACAAACGAACATTTTAAGAAACACAATTCTTGCTTCAGCTGAGCTGAATTGCGGCCTTGAAAATAGATCACCAAAAATATACAACAAAAATTGATAAAGTAGTTAATATTTAGCATTAAACAAGCATTTGCCATTTAAGCCTCTGTCACAGGCTTCATTATAAAAAACTCCATCAAATGGCATTTTGAAGCAGATTGTCATTGTGATTAAAAACAGATGAACTTTATGTGAAACCTATTAGGAATGATATTTATATTTTTACTTTTACTTTTATATTCTAAGCATATTAAAGAAGTTTCAACAAATTTGAGGCATCTTTTTCCTACCCCAAAGTGACCATATTGGCAAGTGTGCACCTGCTGCACTAGTTCCCTTTGCAAGAGTAGCTCCAGTGGTTAAGCGTTTTGAAATAGCTTTTGAGCAAAAAAAAGCGTGCATCTACACACAAAACTCTTGTTATCACAGAGTACTAAGTTTCCCCGTCTTTATGGCTTTTTTTAAGTTTGCGGCCGGGTCATGGCAGACACAGTGTCGCCAAAAAAAGTTTCAACGTCGTCTTTTCTTATCTGCCACTGAGTTGCTGATTTCCACACAGCTGGCGCCGTTCGCCATTTGAAAACAGTGTTACTACTAGGCACCAGGTCATGGCAAGACAATGTGCAAAAACACGACATCGTCAGAAAAAATGAGGTTTGGAAGCCTCGTTAAAGACGGTGTCCGGAGGTTTGTAGAAAAAGTCTAAATTTGGAGAGCCACACCTCTGCGTAAAAGAACTCACCTAGTTTGAAAACTATAGCTAGTGTGATCCCCTCACCCCTGAGGCTCAGTTGGCTACCTAGCCTGCCTCTGGAGAGCTACATTTACAAACACCACGTGGCCTCGCACTGGCGTAATGAGAAGCACTTCATGAACTAGAACTAGAGAACTAGAACTAGAACAACATGCATTTATCTAGCATAAATACAGCAGTGTGCAAACACGTTTTCTCGCACTAGATAAATCACCTTTGTGAACCAGTTGAAATTATTTTGTTTCTTACAAATAAAGATTGCGTTATGAACTCTTAAATGGCGCCGATCAAGCTGTATTTTAAGTAACTGTCCATATTTCTCTGACACTAGTAAAATCCCGTAATAAACCCATGAATTTTCAGAGGTCAAAAATCGTAAAAATATGGGGAAAAAAAAACGCAAGTTCACATCTCTGATATAGGCAGTGAGTGAGCATGAGTGATAATAGAGGCAGTTGGTGGGCGTACCTCTGTGAGCGGCATGAGGCGGGTGCCGTTGAGGAAGACTCCACTGACGCCACACGGTCCGTAGAGGCGACACCGAACTTCCGTGGACGTGGTGCGAGCGTGCGCGATGAACAAGAGCATGCCCACACCTGACGCGCAAATATCACAAACGTACATGTAAGCTTTCAAAAGCCTTTTTTGGACCAACAGATATTTTTATATTTTTGAACAATTTTAAAACGTAACACAGCACAAATTAGAAGATAAATCAAATCAAATGAGACCATACGCTGAATACCAAATCAGCAGACTTTTATATATTCTTAAAACTGCATCATATCCTTAGAGACTCATTCTAGCCTTGGTCTTATCGTGTGTGTACCTTTCATGGTTGGCTGGAGTTCGTGGTGGAAGTCGAGAGTGAGGCTCGTGGAGTCGCGCAGATTGGCCACCTGGAGCGGAAACAGCGAGCAGACGACATCCGCCGTGTTGTTCAAGGTCACGCCGACCTGGTGCTCAAACTCCAATGTCAGTCTGTAACAACACACGCAATATGATACTTGACTTTTTCTTTGTGCTGAACATTGGTAGTGGTAGGAACATTCATTCAGCATTATATTTAGTACACAACTACTTACTGTTAAACATTAAACGAATGGTCACCATCAACCGCAATGTAAAGTACTGGTGATTCATTTAATAGTGAGTAGTAGTGTACTTGATATAATACTGAAAAGATACTTGACTTGTGTTTTCCCCTATGTTACTACTTGTTGATTCAATTCTAATTGTCTTTCTCAGTTCACATTACTACTGCTATATTAACATAGCTGAAGACAATCTTCTATTTTAATACATGTACAAAACAAGTGGTGCTGACGGGACTAGAACTTTAACAGCTTGCTGCTTGGGATGATGGCTTCATTTTAGTTCACAACCTAGCTGGGGTATTGTGAGTTTGCATCCCTTTGACTATTTATTCAAAGAATAGTACAATAAACACTGTGATCTCTATATAACAAACTTGCAATTGGCAAGCTGGTTTCAAAGTTTTGCGTTTGCAAACTAACGGTCAGATGTCAGCAAGTCTGCACTACGCTGCAGTTTGCTCGGACGCAAGTAAGACTTTCTACAACCTAATATCTAAAACCAACTATCAATCAAAAGAAGGCCTTTTTATTAAAATCGAATCCATGCACGATTGCCGCATTGGTGGCTTTACTAACGACCACAACAATGTCCTCTGACCTGCGTATGTGTGCGGCGAGCACGCAAATAAGATTAGACTTCACGTTAACGACCACAGCGACCTCTGACCTGCGTATGTGCGCGGTGACGGCGTCGTACACATCGTGCGTGGGCAGATGGCGCGCGTATTTCAGCGTCGCCGCCTCCGCACCGCCTCCCGGCAGGTTCCAGTTGGCGCCGTGCTCGAGCAGCACGGCAGCCACGTCGCGGTGGCCGCGCCGCACAGCCTTGGTCAGCGCCGTCTCGGCCGCACCGCCAGCATGCGTCGTCGTCGACACGGCGTTGACGTGCGCGCCGAGCACGACGACGAGCAGCTCCACCGTGCACCGCAGGCCCTGGAACAGGCGTAACGGGGGGGATATAGAGGGCCCTGGAATATCGGGATATCGGGGTATTAGAGTGGCCTTGCAACTGGCATAACGGGAATAAAGAGGGCCTGGAACAGGCATAGCGAATGATAGGGGGCCCTAGAAAAGGCATAATGGGGATATAGAGCGCCCTGGAACAGGCATAATGGGAATAAAGAAGGCCCCGGAACAGGCATAGCAAATGATAGGGGGCCCTAGAAAAGGCATAATGGGGATATAGAGGGCCCTTGAACAAGCATAGCGAATAATTAAGAGGGCCTTGGAACAGCTTTCGATGGCATACTTAGGGTCTTGGAAAATCCATTTGTCCTGCTCAAAGATAAACAAATTTCTACTGGTCAGGACCTGTATTACAGAGATGGGGGGGGGGGATTTACAGACCTAGTATGGACACAGATCAGACGCGAAAATGCATGTCCGTGAAAAGTATCTGTAGAAAGCCCTAGAATGGGGATGTAGGGACTATAACATTTACTAGTTGACCATCTTGAATATTGGTTATCTCGAACATTTTTCTAATCCCTACAGACGTTCACGATAAGTTTCTACTGTAAAGAAGTAAGTATCCTCACTCCTCACCGCGTCTGCTGCCATCATGAGCGGCGTCTGGCCGGTGGCAGCCTCCGTCGCGTTCACTTTTGCCCCACAAGTCACCAACAGCTCGAGTAGGTCATCGTAGCCGTGCGCAGCCGCGATCATGGCTAGTGTCCGGCTGCAATGGCAGGCCCAAAAACGTGAATTAAGCTTTATTTGAGAGGAGAATTAGTTGGAAAAGTGCTTCCAGTTAGCTGGTCGAGTATACACTTACAGAATTCACATTTACTTGTCAGGGTAAAAAATTGTCAAATTTCTACTTGTCAATACAAGCTGATAAGTGCTTAATATTGACTGAGCAACCAAATTTTCTATGAGGAAGCCAAAATTAGAGCATATCAAAATCTAGACGAAAGTGATTCACATACATTCATCTAATTTCTTAAAGCCCAGCCCCTACAACCTAAAAAGCCCATGTGCATTTCAATGGTCATAATAATAACAGTAATTGGGGCAAATTGTTGAAAAAGCAAGTTTTGAGCCCCGAGTGAAGCTTAGAATAAAGCATAATAGGATTTTAAATTCCATTGCAACAGATTAAATTGTCAATAAAGACATGCTGGTTTCTCTGTGGCCGTGGCGACGTTACTTACCCTCCTCCGTGGGTGGCCTCCAGATCGTACTGGTTCCGCTTGAGTGCCTCCGCCACGCGCCAGTAGTCGTTGGTGCGTACAGCCTCTCGAAGCTCACCTGAGCGAAACAGGGACGTCAGCAATCAAATATCAGTCTCATTTGGACGGGCTCTATTTATTTCTAAATTTGAAGGTGTTGGCTGGCTGCCCAACCTATTTCACAAGTGTCCCTTGGTTTAAACATATTTCATTTCAAAAATGACAAAGGAGTGGCCATGACAAAATGTGACTTGAGCTGTTTCCTTCCAGGCTAGAGCGACTTTACATTAACACCAGGTCATTGACATACTTTTTATTTGCCTTTCTCAATTCCCTGAGAAGCATACAGAACTTATACTACAGTGTTCATCACTCATATTAGCGTAGGTGCCACAGAGCTAAAAATTTGCTCAAACATATTTCCCAACTTACCGTATCTTTGGCCATTTTAGAGACCATTACCAATCTGAGAACAACAGAGCACTGATCAAGTACAAACCTACAGATGCACATAACACTAAATATTTAAAAACAAAATTAAATTTTTACATAACACCCACTACATTTTTTTAATTGCAGGCTCCATTGGGCAAGAAAGAATCAACTGATGCCCACTTCTTATAATTACATAGTGTTCAGGTGATTTTCATGCAATGGTCTGAACAAAGAAAACAATAAAACCAATGGCATAGGATTTTCAAATGGTACTTGAACAAAGATATAAAAAAATGTAGAAGTTTTTTAATCCTACAATTTCACAGTAAACAGGGAATATCTTTTACACTTGCCACTAGCTAAAACCTAGTGCTTAATCCATTTGGCCAGTGGGCTTCAATTTGCACCTACCACTTTGGCCATTGCCTTTTCTATAAAGTTTTTTTTATCAAAGACATGTATGTGTTAAAGTTAACTGCAAAAACGTGTAAAATCATTGCAAAACAAAACATAATATAAATACCTCCATTTCATCAAAATAAAAAAAACTACTTTCTCAAAAAAAGGAATGCACCAGAGAGTTTCTAGAGACATCCATTTAAAAAAAATTCTGGGGCAGCATGCCCCCAGACCCCCCTAGCTATACTTCGCATCTACAGCGCTCGTAACCGCACCTTCGGCACTCCACTCTTCAGCAACTTCAGATTTTGGCCAGTGCCCTTTCAATATCACCTGCCAAATTTTGGCAGGTGCCAATAATATTTGGCTAGTTCTCCTGTTATAGCACTGGCCACATAGGCTAGAGGGTTTGAAATGAGAGATATTCCCTGAGTAAATATACAATGAAAAACAATATGAATATGAATATTTAAAAATAAAAATTGAAATTCATTACGAGTCTGTACAAAATAAGAAAAAAAGCTTCCTAACCTGGAGTCAAGTCCACTATTGGGTCGGAATTCCTCGACGCAAGCCGCAACTGAGAACAAAAATGAGGCTTTTAGTAAGAATTTTATGATTACCATTACAAGCTAGCAGTTATTTTCATTTCATTTGAAATATCTGTACTTTCTTCACTTTTCTTAACAATGCAATTTACATCCTTAATACTTCTTCACTTGAAATCAGATTAAACATTTTACAATCAAACATAAGAGAAATGTTGTCATAATTTTATGATTTATCATAAATAATAACAGCCTAGACATTCAGTAAAAGTTTGGGTCAAGATTGCAATGTTCAACATGACATTTTTGCAAATAAAGTTAATCCGATTCAGTTGCTTCCTTTTTAGTACTCTACATCTTTTTTTCATTACCTTGTCCACATTATTAGGAGATTCAGCCAGGTCAAACTCTGCCTCTTCACCTACAATATCATAAATTACGATAAAAACTGTTTACATCATCATCAAACAGACAATTTGTTATCCAAAACAATAATCAGACCGCACTGACAGCAATGGTAGAAATCTTGCAACATTAAGAAAAAGCAAATCACAAAAAAAACCAGAGCATGAAAATCTAAAAAAAAAACAACTTCAGGTGCATTTCTTACTTGACACTGCTTTTTGATCTTAAAAATACAAAATAACATTTTTACCATTAAAATAGAATTTGTTGTCTTATGCTACTTATCATATAATTAACTATTCAACCAACTTAAATATTTCCAACATTGTTAAAAAACTTATCTAAGCATTTCAACTTGAATCTTAACCTTTATATACTGGATATATGTGATAAATGATGTCATTATTGCAGACCATGATAAAGCCTAAAATGAGTCCAAATTGAAATTTAAGGCTCGACTCTAAGCCGCAATAGCAGGCATCCGTGACTAAAATGGCCACTAAAGTTTTTAAGAAGCGTTACCTGTGTTGTTGTTATTGACTCCGTTAACATGCGGCTGTCCGTTGAGCGTTGCACCGGCCGGACTGGTGTAGGGCGGGGGAGGTCGCCGACCCCAGACACTGTCCTGCACGACCGGTCTGTAGCTGTCAGCAGCAGGCTGCTGCTGCTGCCTGTCTGAGCTACCACTGTGCTGTCTGTCAAAACCTGACTGCTCCTGCTGCTGCTGCTGCTGCTGCTGCCAGCTATCCTGAGAGTGCTGCTGCTGCACTAGCACTTTATCGTTATTATCCACTATATTATGACTCGCGGTCAGGTACTGTCTGCTAGCACTGTCTTCCCCACCAGAAGTCTGTCGTTGACACCCCTCGAAGTCCACCCTCCCTTTCTGTATCACCCCCTCCGCTGACGCCGACATAGCAGTCGCACCAGCGTTACTGTCCTCACTACTCTGTTGTGGCGTCTCTGCTGTAGTGCGGTTTTCCCCGCTAATGCTGATTGCTGCCAAGTCGAGTCGCGTTTTTTTCGACGATTCATCGCCTTCGGCGTCCAACTTTCTCTTCATCGGCGATCCCTGAGTGGTCTCCATTGCGGTAGTAGCTGTGTGGACATCTTCATCAACGTTGTCATCTTCCTCATCTGAAACAACAGAGTGGTTAGTGTCGTACGAAGCGGCTCTTCGCCAACGGCTCCTGACTACAACGGTATCCGCATCATCACTTCCTGGTTTGGCGCCATGACAACGGTCACCGATTCCATCTCTGCTTCTGCTGATGCTGCTAGAAGATGCGGCGACGTTGTCGTCATAGCGATGACACAAAACACCAAACCCGTCACCATAGCAACTATGCACACCACCGAGGATGTTAGTAGTAGTGGTATCCGTTGACATTTGTTCGTCGTCACAATGCCGCCTGTTACCACTATCACACGCAGAACTGCAGCTCTTTTTTCGACCTGCGATATCCTCAACCATCATTTGACAACCACCAAAGATCGTCGGATCACTGCCAGATTCATGCCTTTTGCTTGAGCGAGTCCGTCGACTTTGACGACGCTCACTTGAGACACTATCCATTCGTTTTTCCGCCCCAGCATCAAAAGAACACTCAAGAACACTATTCACAATCTGATCTTCAGATGTGGTGGATGAATATGCAGTATCCATTTGCTCGCACTGCTGTCTTTGTATTCCATGAGGTCGTCGCTTTTTTAATGGTCGCCTGTCATCGTCATTGCCATCCTTTTCACTACAGTCTTTATTCTCACCTTTGGACTCTCGCTTTTGTATGACAGTATTTACCAGTTGAGAATCCTCTTCGTCTTTGTTAGCACGTTGTTTGGCACGTTCGTAGCCTCTATCAGTATATGACTGAGCACTTTCTGAAGTGCTATGCTTCGTTGAAAGCCCAACAGTTGGTTCGATATTTTTACTTGTAAAAGATTCACATGACACATCATCATCTTTGTTTCCTACATATTTGCCAATTTGAGAATCTTCACTCGATCGTTCAAACACATCATCAGCTGTTTCTGCCAGCTGGCCGCCATGGTCGTCCATCTTTTTCCAGTAATCATCCTGCCCTTTGTTCAAGTTGACCCCGTCGTTTCCCAGCCGCGTCAATGGAACAGAACATGGCCGCAAACTCTTGTCACTTTCTCGTTCATCATCCTCCTGACAAACAATCTCACGCATTTCTGAAATCTCATCGGACTTCAAAACCGTTTTATTACAGGTACTCTCATCACTTTTAAAAACCCGCTCCTCAACTGAACTTCTTGAACTTTGACCAGAATATTTCTTTGATGATGAATGCAACCTTGATAACGAACCATTCTCTTCCAAATGATCCGCACTTTCATTTGACTTGGATGTTTCATCATATAGCTTGACGTCTTCTTCAGAAGATTTTGACGATCGAATACCGCTGTCATATGACTGTGACCTGTGTTGAGAGCGTTGTCGCGTTACCCTTCGGTTACCGTGGTGATCCCGTTGTCGGGTGTGATCCTGCGGTCGCCATGGTACGGAGTACCGCACTTTCCGTGTCATGTGACGACCGTCAGATCCGGTGCTGCCACTGCCAGACGATTTCCGCCGGAACTTATAAGGCAAGCACTCACTTGAACTCTCTGAAAGGTCCCCATGTTTATGATCTGTGGTTGATACACCAGATTGGGATTTTTTATCAACATCACCGATTGTTTTATGATGGTTCTTTTCCCCCACCTCATTGCCCTTGACTTTGCTGTTTCCTCTTTCACATTTTGTAACATTGTCACTCTTTTTCAAAGTGTCTTTATTATTGACGTCAGCACTTACGGATCGAACATACTCAACAGCAACTTTGCTAAGAGAGCTATTACGTTTAGTATTTTTTTTCTCTTTCCCATATTCCCTTCCTTGCTGCATTTTCGATCGAGCTTCCTTAGTGTTTGCAGCAGACATCTGCATAATCAAATTATGCACAGTGCTCGGATGGTTCCTCGGGGAGAATGTGCGTTGGTCCCAACGTGACACCCGGCCGGATTTAACCAGCGACAGAACTGGCTCAAACCGGTTTGGGTCATTGTCAGCATCATACATTTCTTCTGGATGTGGGTGGTCCAATGGAGAGTCTACATCCCCAGGAGGAGATTCAATTGTAGATGAAGATTCAGTTATAACATGTGCACATTCAGTCATTAAATTTTGAGATTCAGTCGTATCATTTCGAGATTCAGTATTTACGTTTGAAGATTTTGAACGTCGAGACCCAGATGGTTGACGGTGTGAGTGAGATTCAGTGCGAGCAGATTCAAAACTTTTCACGTCATTTCCTTGAGGTTGCGATCGGCGTGAGTGAATACGTGAGCGTTCTTTTGATTGGTCAGTGTTCACATGTGTCGAAGGCTGTGATTGGCTGCGGTGTGATGATCTGGCTCGTGACTTTGAGCCAGATTTTGCAGATGACACCGATGTCGACGAGTCTGATACGTGACCATCTGCTGGTGACGAGGTCTGACCACCATCGAGTGAATCGATGGGGTCGTGCGAAACTTGGTCATGTGACTGTGTGGCGCAGTTGCCGTTGTCATGTGACGAGGTGCCGCCGTGACGACGGGGGTTAGTAGAGGAAGATGGTTCTGCGAGAAAAACGCAGGTGTAAAAAGCGGGAAGCCACCACCAAGGGAGAAAACATCACCACTAAGAATGGTTACGTAAAAGATTTGTCTGGTTGCTAACGTTACAGAGTTAACAGTCTCGTACCTGTAGTTCAGATTATCTCTTTCCAGCTGTTACCCTTTACAAAGATGATCGAAATATATAAAAAATATAGGTGTTAGCAAGATTATAAAATATTTTTTGATATGAATAGCATCTTCACCAGAAATAACTCCAAACAGGATCTTCCAACTTCTGTACATTTTATTAACAAATTAATCTTTATAGAAATTGCATTTTTATATATTTAGACCCCTTCATGTATGTGAAAAGTAACAGCATTAAAGTGATATGAACTATGAGAAATATCTGTGCTTAACAGTATTTGTGTGCAACAAATAAAGCAATGCATATTATAGAGGTTTTTTTAAAGTAACAAGAACATTTGTAATGTAAATTTACATTATTTAATTTAATGAGCTTTGTAAATCTTTCAGTGCAACAATTCTAGTGATTATGTATTATGATAAAATAAGGTAAAACACACGCCAGAATTCGCAGTTTTCCTTCTATAATAAAACCAATTAAAAAAATGTATTTGCCATCATGAATAATATTTTTTGCAACTTAAACTACATTTGTAACATAACATCAAATGATAAAATGCATTGGTTTCAGCCAGCACAGATAACATCGAATTAAAAATGGTGATATTCTCTCAAAAAGTGCATCAAAACATTATGAACTTTTGATAGCTTCACAGTTATAGCCTTGATTGGAAATTTTTGAAAGAAGTAGTCGGCCCAGGCATGCATTCATGCAAAATATAACATCAGAAATAATCCGTAACAGGACGAATCGGATATTTATACAAAATAGTAAAAATTGCTATCAAAAGTAGACTTACTTCATTCTTTCTTAGTTTTTATGCACACATTGTATTATCAAAGTAGTTTAAAATTGGTAGTATTTTATTGATACGGGTTTGGATTATAGAATAACTAAACCATTCCTCATAAAAAACACAGCGTTTACAGTATCCTTAACCCTATTAGCATCATGAATATTCTTAAAATAGAATAGGAAAGTGTTGGTTTTTAAAATCAGAGGATTTGAACAATTTTAGCAAAATAAAAAAAAATAAAAAGAAGAAAAAGCAAAGATTAAAACATATTAATAGAAAATTGAAGATTTAAGGGACATTTTTTCAACATTAGAAGACAGTATAGGAAAGTCTGAAATTTTGGGATATAAATTTCCTGGAAAAAAAAACACACCTGAAAAAGAATTCTTCAAGAAACAGGTAGAAATAAATATATAAAAATATATCATCATCTTAGTGCAAAAAACACTTTAACATGGCATAATAATAAATTTAGCAGAAGTATAGGAAATACCATATTATTGGGTGTTTAAAAATTGATATTTTACTTAAACTTATTTATTGCATGGACTTATATCTAAATTAAACATTTATTACCATATGCAGCCATCCAAATATCCATAGACTTTTAAGTCAGATTTTTTTTTCTACATTGCAATTGTCTAGATTTGGATATGGTCTAAATTTGAGTGTGGGCATTTATGTGGTGGTGGGCCATTAGATGGTTGTATACAGTATGTAGCTAATCATACTTAATTTAGCTTGCTCCTTTTTAAAAAATAATCTTACATAAATGAAATCTTTTGAATTTCAATCTATGTTTAAAAAAAAAATCTATAAGTGGTGTAATTAAAAAGCTTATTTCATTCTAACACTACATTAAATATGTTTAGTGTTTAAATATTATTATACTTACGTGTTTTTGCCGCTTTTCCTCCTTTGTGACCTGATGCATCAACCTGAACACCAAATGAAAAAATATTTTGAATTTTATTATCAACAACATACTACGGACTGAAAAACTATCACCAATGTTTGAGATGAACTGTAGCCCTGTAGCCCAAGACAACCTTAAAACTGAATTTATTATTTTCACCTTTCACAACACAATATTTACTTACCGCTTGACAGTTTTGTTTGCTTCTGCAGACATTTTCAAAAACACTACTGCGCATGTCAGGTCATGATTGAGCGGGATGGCGGCCGTAAACCATGATCTGACATGCGCAGTAGTGTTTTGAAAATGTCTGCAGAAACAGACGAAACTGTCAAACAGTTAGTAAATATTGTGTTGTGAAAGATGAAAATAATAAATTTACATAATTACCAACACAATGACCTAATTCAAGGAAACTTTAGAACTGGCCGGGCTACTAATTTTTGACGAATTAGATTTTTTTTTAATTGTACGGTTCTTTCGTACAATTGACATTATCTGTGCCTCAAATGTCAGGCCAATTAATTCTAACCTGGCCTACTATATTTTCAAACATAGTGACCCTGAATCAATCCTCTGTGAATCCATGATTACGACACTCCTTCTAGCATTATTTATGTTGTTGATAAACATGTATATAGTTTCCAGTTTTATACAGCAAAAAAATAATAATAGAAAAATAATAATGAAATAAATAAAAAAGAACCATAGTTGAAATTTTCCATTTCAAAAAGTGCAAGTCATGTTTACAAGTATATTTTCAAAACTCTAAAAATCACATTTTCTAAAGTATCAATAAACACCATCAGTATTTGGCAAGAGATGAGTGGTTATTTAAATACATTTGATACTGTTAATCTCAAAATTTGAGCAAATATTATCATTTCTTTACATATTACATTCTAATATAATAATAAAGCATTCTTATACCTCAAGATACTTATATCCATTCTCAAAACCCAAATTAACCCAGTCAAACTGCATCCTTTTGCTTGACCTACCTGTGGTTTTGGCGTACTTGATTTTGGTGTGCCTAGGGTACTTGATTTTGGTGTGCCTAGGGTACTGGGTGTTGGCGTGCCAGACGTACTGGGTTTTGGTGTGCCAGGCGTACTGGGTTTTGGTGTGCCGGGCGTACTGGGTTTTGGCGTGCCAGGCGTATTGGGATGCCCCATGAGTGCTGAGATTTCGTCCCTCACTGCGGCAGATCCGTCACAGTCCACACCTTCCTCATATGGTGAAGGCTGCCAGAAACAAATCAGAGTTTATACATAATTTAAAAATAATGGAATTAGACTTATGAGAATTACTACTTCTTCCTAGCAATACCTTTATTTAAGGATTATCTCCAATATTTCGGACACTGTCAGTTCTTCTTAATCGTGGATGTGAGGTCATTTAAATGGAAATTAGAGTCTTTGAGGTAATAAGACCTTCAATAAAACTATCGGCATTAATTGCTAAGAAGAATTAGATTTGGAGTGAGTCGTCACCATACATACATACAAAAATATTGTGAGGTACATAAAAGAAAAATACATTAACTTAAATGCATACAAAACCAAGAGATGTAGAGCACATTATTTTACAATATTCAATATGATAATGTCATGTATTTTCGGTTAGTTAGAACATATAACATTATAGAAACATAACCAAACATGTATAACATCTAAATATGCCACACTTGTAACAAATACAGGCAAAAAGTGAGCTTTTTTGGGCATAACGAAATTGAACAACACATGTACTTCCAGTGATAATGCATTGAGATATAGCCCTATCAAAATGTTTATTTTTTATTAATTTTGATAGATATATGTTGGATGGCGAGTAACTCAAACATAATTTCTTTTTCATTGTCACTGTTTTCAGGTACCTGCTCTGACTATTATCACCAGAAGTACAAAATCTTTACTAGTTATAATTCATTTGCATAGAACCTTTTTTTTTGGACTTTCAAATCCTACAGCAGAATAGCCGAATTTACTTTTGAACCGAAGTAATATCTAAAAGTAAACACATGCAAGTACAAATGTGTGCATGTATGCATTCATATGTAGAGAAAATATTTAAAGAACAAATGACAATTATACACGAAAAAAAATATGCGAATATAGATATCACCTTACATGTACTTCTGAACTTCACGAAAAATGCAACATATTGAATGCTATTATGCAATAATACAAAAAGAGAGAAAGAAGACTTTCAAGCGGTGTTGGAAATTAATGATGAAAAGTAGCATGACATCAGGGCAAGTAAGTGCAAAAACTATTTGCCGGTGGCAATAGTATGCAACAAGAGTAGACTGCATTTTCATGACAAAAAAAAAAAAATGCTATGGTTTTCGGTGCAATTAGTAGCAATCGTGGTTCAAATTAGATATGACATGTATCACTTTTACAATTTGATAATTTAACAAATCATATAAAAATTAAACTGAAACAGTGTGTCAAAGTTGATAAGAATTGCTGGTTTTGAACACAATACTGATTTCTATTATACAAAGTTCTTGATTTCTATATTGAACATGCATAGCAAAAAGTTGTCTGACATCAGGACAAGCAACTGTAAAGGTAACATGCCCTAAATGAAAGTTACTTGCCCCAAGCGGACAGCTATTTCCAACACTGTTTTAATGAGACCTGTTAAGGATAAGCGATGGTCTTACCGGTATGTCACTCCGGACGTCTGCTGGGACGGGAGTGGCTGGTTTGTCATTACTGTCGTTGCTGCCGCGACTTTTGCGGTTCCGTCGTGTGGCCGCCGATTTGCCCGAGTCTTTGGACGAATTGAGCGCATCTTTGGACTCCTGCTTCTTTATTGGCTGCTGCAAGGTATGGAACATCAAACGTGTAAATCGTTGGACGGCAGTAGAAATATGTGTAAGCATCAGCCACAACTCCCCACGATTCTACAATAAGATCAACGTCCTCGTCTGTCGGACAATTAGTGATTGCGTTTTACAAAACCCAAATGTTCCAAAGGAACATTACACAAAGCAACTAACTATGTTAAGAAAAATCTACAAAGCAATATCTTTAAGAAGCAGCAAAAAGAGCTACATTTAAAACATTTTCTTCTGGGGTTCAACAGTTTAAAATAGGAACTAGACCGAGAATGCTCAGAAAGCACAGCATTCCTAAAAAAAACTCGACTTGTGAGCAATAAAGATGTTTAATTTGCAAAGCATTAAAGCAGAAAAAATTTACTTGATGTGCGATTCACCCTATATCCATGTTCTTTGCATTGGATTGGATGTGCTCTCTAAAGAACTGAAATAAATATCTTTTGTCCATGAGTCGACATTAATGTAGCGACACTGTGCTATGTAAAGTGCCAAAATTGGATACAACTGATGGTCAGTAGGCATGTAAGCATTGTACCATGTTTGAATGTTTTTTACAAGCATTAGCAAAGCTATTGCAGAAAATGTTGAGAATGGACCAAAAATGGCCATGTGGAAACTACACTTTAATGGGCAAATTGCCCAAATTCGAATCACTTCGGTGTTGTGTCATTTCACATAGTTGTGTAAATTTGAATAAAATCAGTTCACTAGTAAACGCTCTAGCTTTTCCGGAGACATACAAAGACTGATACAAACGAAATGAACAGAAGGCTTTGCTTCAACGACCTTATAAATTGTGTTATAAAGAGTATAGCAGCAGATTTGCGTAGCTGTGGATTTTCCCGCACGCACAGTGACAACATATGACATCATCATTGTGATCAAAATAGGTGACGATCAAAAACTCAAAGTCTCTATATAAGATCCAGGATAAATGACCTTCCACCATACTACAATGAATTTAGTATGCAATTCAATGTAGTCCACTGGAAAAAAGAAACCACTTCAATACTTCGAACACTTAATTAGTAATTAACTGACCTTGGAAGACAGCAGTGGCCCTAATGAGCGGCGTACAGCCTGAAATGTATCTTAACATATGATTGTTCTAAACACAAACAAGCAATAGCAAAGCTATATTGCAGAAAATGTCCCAAAAATGTTCCCATGGAAAGCACACTTTGATTGGCAAAGTGCCCAAAATTAAATCATTTCGGTGTTGTGTAATGTCACATAGTTGTGCAAAGTTTGAACAAAATCGGTTCATTGGTAAATGCTCTAGCTTGTCTGGATACATACAATCATAGATAGTCGGGTACAAACGAAACAAAGGTTTTGCTTCAGTGACCCAATAAATTGTGTTATAAAAAGTATGGCAGCAGGTTTGCGCAGCTGTCGATTTTCACGCACGCACAGTGACAACCTTGTGATCAAGATAGGTAACCATCAACAACTCAATGTATTCATTGAACTTACTATTCTGTGAAAAAAAATTAAAATGTACACGTTTGTCTATAAGATCCAAGATAAATGAACTTCCACCATACTGAAATGAAATAAGTATGCAATTCAATGTAGTCCTCTCGAAACAAGGAACAACTCCAACACTTTGAACACTTAATTAGTAATTACTGACCTGTGCAGACAGTAGCGGCCCTAATGAGCGACGGGCCCTACTGATGGTAGGTCGGCGTGTCTGTCTCTAGATGTAAACAAACATTGGGACTCAGTGACTGCATCTTAATATATGATTGTTCTAAATACAATACAGTATCTGATGCTACGTGTCCATCAGACAAGTGCCTATGAGAATGCACTTGGCCGACGGCAATTTTCACTTGTCCTGGACAAGCTGAATATGAATACAGTAGAACCACCAATTAAGGCCACCTCTATAGGAAGACCACTTTTCACCATCCCAATCCTTCAAATTCAAATGGGAACCTCCATGCAAACACCACCACTCCATTGAGACCACTTTAAGTGGTCCCAATAGGCATATCCCAGCTTCACTATAAATAGAATTGCAGTAACAAACATCACCATGTGCACAGCATTTTCCCATAACCTAACATGTATTAGACATACTGTCTTAATCTCTATTTGTTTCTGCAGGTTACTATTTATGGTAAACCTGGAATAGAACTATAGAGAGAGCTTCTAATGTATGTTTATTGTAGTCATATCTCCAGATTGGCGTCCCACCTTTTTAGCGCTACCGCGTTCGGTCGACGCCCTCCGTTTGACCCCGGCCGGCTTGGTGCCAGCCTCGCCCGGGGTGCTGGCGTCTGCGGGTGGCGGGGGAGCAGGACTGGTCGACAGAGGCTGTGCCTTGAACATCTCCTTGAAGGACTGCGGCCGAGACGACCGGCCCGTCGCCTTCACCTGGGGATCATGGCATCGTAATATAAAAAGTTCTTGGAGCTGCTCGTACCTTATCATATTAAAACAGAGCAAATTATGAAGTCCAAAAGGTACTAGATTTTATTGAAATCACGAATTTTCGCATCTTCAGTGCTTTATCACTTGATAAAGCATTGAAGATGCGAAAATTCGTGATTCCAATAAAATCTAGTACCTTTTGGACTTCATAATTTGTTCTGTTTTGATGGCATTGATACACTGCTATAGTCTGTGGCATAACTGTTTTTTACAGTTTAAATGGTAGTTTTGAGGATTATACCATATATGACCATCCAAATGCCCAGGGCAGTTAAATTGAAGAAATTTTCTCAAACTGGGGGTGGGCTGTTACACGAGAGTGCAGTTACTACATAATTTTAATGGGCATTTAAGAAAAAGAGGGGGGGAGGGCTGTTACAAAGAGGGTGGGCACTTGGATAGTCGTATACGGTATATCATGGATACTGGCAGTCAAGCACATTACAACAATATACTATAGTGACCCTTGAGTCTACAACCTGAGATTACATAATGAAATTAATGATGCACATTTGACTGAAGTTATGTATAACGTAACGATATTGATGTATGCCACTGCACTTCGCAATTGCTATGAATACTTCTCCAAAATATAAGCTTAATATTTACAGTTTATCATTATGTTGAACTCATTCTGGATATTGTGTTGCCTCAAGATTACGGAAAACTTGAGAAAAGTAATACGAATAAACCAAGGATCTACTGTACAGTAATCAAGTTATTCAGATTGCATTAAAGTACATGTACACATTTTTTTGTGTAATTGATAAACACAAATGTGAGTTTGAACATAATTTCATTCACTTCCTTATCTGTTCTATTGATAAAAATTCTAACAATAGTTTGACTTTTTCATTAGTATGATAAATTTCAATGAGTTTGGCCGTGGCCAGTCCTTCAATAGAATTTGATCAATGCAACAACAGATAAGTTGATAAAATGATGTTTGTATTACCATCATCAGGATAATGAAAACATTTAAAAATTTGTGCAACAACAGCAGGCCCAGCAATCATGAAAAGCAGCCACCCCTGAAAAAAAGTATCCGGCCCTTCATTATGTCCCTACTCATAGTCCTAAAAGGTAGTCTTCCCACTGGGCTGCAAACGTTTGAAACCATCGGGCCGGTGCGGCGGTATTTTGTAGCCTGTCATCACGTTTACCTTGGAGTAGAGGTCGTTGCTGAACACGTCTATCTTTCCCTCCTCCAGTTCTCGCCAGAACTTGTCTTTGAGCGTATCGGCCTCTTCATCAGACGAACTCACATAGTACCTACAGCAAACAACGCATCACACGACTCAACATCGGTACCAGTAAACTGTTGATTTGTCAGTTGATTTCACGCTTTTGCCAGTGTAGAATTTGGGTGGTCGCAAAAAGTTGCCAGTTGAAATGTGCACCTCGACTTGCTAACTGGCAATATTGACACAAAATGGTTTATAAAGTATTTTCTAACACTTCTAGTTCACCATCTTGAAGTTTTAAAAGCAGCTGCTCTAAATCATCTAGTAGGGATTTCTTAGCATCTGGATTCACCATAGTAAAGAAAAGGATAAAATCCTTAGTCAGATGCTTCTTTTAAACGAAGACGTTTCGGTGGACTTTCCTCCTTCATCAGTGTCTGGTTGCAAAGTGCAAGGTGCACAACAACAACAGTCACACTTTGCCACTAGAAACTGATGAAAGAGGAATGTCCTCTGAAATGTCTTCGTTTAAAAGAAGCATCTGATTAAGGATTTTATCCTTTCTTTACTACAACTGCTCTATACAATGTATTTATAAATTACAAGGCGCAAAAAACAAAACTAATCTGATCATTGTTATTACAAAATATATAAAATACGTTTCAATTTATAAATGGAAACACAAGTTTCTTCAAACTTGAAATCAAAATCGACTATTTGAAACTTTTAAAGTTACATTTCAGATTTATGCAATTACTATATTGCGTTTTTCTGAAGTTTGATTTATATAGAGATATAACAAAGACTATTGTAACAAGAGTGCACTCACTATTAGTCACTAATCAATAACATCAATTACGAGGAAACCAAATAACACTTTCAACCAACACATTAATCAAAGCAACTACAAAGATTTATACAATTTTCTTATTGATCTGGTTTTGTATGGTAGTTTAATTTAGTTGATTTTACATGGTTTTTAAATTGAAACCCAATGTCACTAAAATGACTAACATTAATCTTTGCTAATTTAACATGCACAGTAAAAGCAACGTTTCCTTCAAAATTTTAAGAATTTAAAACTAGTTTTAGACTTTGGTAAACTTTTTCCATAATTGCCAACCAAAAGGTATTGCGGACTTACTGTGTCCTCAAAGGTTAGTTTCCCATTACCAACACCAAAAAAGGTGAGAGCACAACTGGTACTTAATTTTCGATCTCTGGAACATTGTGCAAATTTCAACTGGCAAATGGTTGCTAGTACCAAAATTCTCCATTTAATTTACAATAATTTTACATAAATAGCAAATTGCCAGCTTAACCAGGCCAGCTTTCATACCTAGTTTTGTCAGCTTCGCTATTTTCCCTATTCATCCAAAACTAGCTGATGGACATTATGAAGCAACACACGGTCGCTAGTCACACATTTCTGATAAATGAAGCGGTCACAATCGTTGTTTTGTAGCGATCAAAAACAAATGTATCAATGGCTGTGAGTTACGGAACACAGTCTTTTGAAAGTGACTTCGGTGTTAAGAAAATCAATAATGAAAGAATGAATTTTCACACTAATAATCAAAAATCTTTTCAAATCCATTGATGATGTTGTCTTTGGTAGCCTTTGTTTATTGGTACATTTTATGTCATGTTATTCAGATGCAAAATCATCTTTTGACCCAACGCAATTCTCTTCTCGTAACATACGCAAATTGTCAGGGATAACCGATCCTATAAGTCAGACTTGTGCTTTAACAAAAGAAGAGCCGAAGTGTACCATTATATGTAATTAAGTCATTAGACTTATGACTCCAAGTCAGGTAAGGACTACATGTATATCACATAGTCTCTGGTGGGGTTCCAACCCACGACCATACGGCACCAAATCGCCTAGCAGTTCAGGCTAACTCACTAGTCCACTCTGCCACTGGAACCAGGTCATGGGTTCGAACCCCACCAGAGACTATGTGATATAGTCCTTACCTGACTTGGAGTCATAAGTCTAATGACTTAATTACATATAATAATATATACCCACGTCAATTAAATCATAAATCATTTTGAAGTATACCATGTTTTCTTGCGCTCCTCCTTGGGTTTGTCTGTGCTTGTGTTGGCTGGGCTGCTAGCTTTGGCTGACGCGCCCGATAAAGAACCTTTCGCCTTACTTGTCTCTCCGACATTACCCGCAACGTCCTTAGAGGTGTCTGGTTTTGATTTATCAGCCTACAATGAAGTATATGAGATTCCTTATTGTATTGCTACACTCCATGTTTTTATATTTCATTTATATGCGTGTATTTCACAAAACTATGTTAGTGGGTTACAAACCTGCTTTTAAACTTGTAAGTAAAAATGTGCAAACAATACATGACTTTAGCCATAGAATCAGCACTTGAATATAAAGACGTATGATAAACTACTATTTGAATTGCGAACACAAATATATATTCTGGCATAATAATTCTACATTTGCAGCAGTTCTATGGTTCATATGCCTTGAGCAACATAATCAGCGTAAGGAAGTGGGGTTTGGGAGAGCAAATTTGGATATGGATATTTTTAAGCGATAATAATTACTATTACGCATTTCAAATATATGTACTTTGATTGTCAGCAAATAGCAATGCAACACAAATTTTCAAAGTGACTACTAAAACTTCTTTTGTAAAAATAGCTAATATACACCACAACATAAAATAACCTTCAAACTAAGACAGTCTGATTTGGGAATAAATATCTTGCACAGGCTCATGTTCAAAGGGCAGCAACCAAATCCACTAAATACACCTAAACACTATACTTTGCTAGAAAACATTGAATCAAAGATAGCAAATTTAAGCATATAAACAAAATGTAATTTAAAATATTATACTTTTTCAGCGGGGATTTGCCCTACTGCTCCACCAGTTGCCTACAAATGGACCCTTCCCCCATAACAAAAAGCTAAGCATGGGCCTGTTGCAGGTAATGACATAATTTTGTATGTAAATTTGCACACTATTACATTTAAATTGGACAGAATCAATTATGACCAAGATTTCTCAACAGTTTAGCATGACCAGTCTCTGATATGTCAATTTACGATATCCTTCACGAAATTACAACATTAACCCACAAAAAATCATTACTTACTTCAATCTCATCTTCCGACTACAAGCATGAAAGTTACGAAGACAAATATCAAGTGATTTTTTTAATGAATTTCAATAATTGTATCAAACGACTGCAATTCACATTATATATATATATACACACACACACACATATATATATTCTAAGTTAGTGTCAAGTGAGAATGGCCTGAAACAGGCTTGTTTTACCATTGATTATCATAGATGAGTTTAATTTATAAGAAATTGTTGGAGTTGACTTTTAAATTCTGGTAGATGAATTAATTATACTTTATTAAATATACATTTCAACTGTATGCAATGATAGAAACTGTGATAAGTGTAATAACTGCATAGACGTTTTTAGTTGTTATATGAACATAACTCTGTCTATCTGATTTGATTCAATTATAATAAACCTGTCACACTAATATAATTATATTCAATAACATATACAACCATTCCCTTTTCCTTTGCTTTATAGATAAAATAAAGAATTCAAACTTTCTGTATACATCAAATAATTTATGTAAAATAATTTAAGTATTAATCTACCTTTTGTTTCGGCTTTTTCACTTGTTTGTGTTTACTTTTGTACTTCTCTATGAGATCGACACATGTGTCTAAGTTGTCTGGAGGTTCCCAGGTATCCCAAGAAGGTCCATAACCAAGCCATCGCACTTTGTAGAGAACGCCATCCTGTACATAGAAAATAACTGAATCAAATTTCATTTTAAATAATCATTTACCTGGTTCTGTAGGTTTATAGGTTTTCTAATCATGTTTCTTTTAATCATTAATAAATTATTGCATGAAGGATTCATAACATTCAGCAACAGTGTGGGATCCATATTCACGGGATGACATCAACAAACTCCAACAAGTACAGAGGAGGGCAGCCCGATATGTCACCAACAGATTTCACAACACCAGCAGCCCAACAGCCATGCTGGAGGAGCTAGGATGGGAAGACCTGGAGTCAAGGAGGAAGAAGATGAAACTATGTATGTTTTTAAAATTCATCACCATCTCGTAAACATACAAATGCCTCAACACATTCATCCAGCATCCACAAAATCCAGAAGGACGCACAGTTTAAAATACTTTGAAATTCCAACATTGACAGAATATTATAGACACTCATTCTTTCCTAGCAGTCATCCTATGGAATAACCTGCCAGCAGAGGTGGTCGGCGCTCCTACACTGGAAGCTTTTAAAAGCCACCTAGCCCACGCCCACTTCTAAATCTTTAATTTCATTCTTGTTTGTAACCTGCACTACTAACAACTGTTTTTATCTTTGACTTCTTCTTACTATCGGCCCTACCCCACTCATACTAACACTATCTTCTGTCCTCTTTCCGCACTACACAACCTGTTTGGGCGATAGAGCCATCATATATGATGTTTTTGCCGTCAGATAGATTCAGATTCATATTGTGAAAGGATGACAGTAATAAATATAAATGAACAAGTTTGTTTGACTAAATTAGTCTATGTATTCAGCAGTCGGTAGCAAATGCATTCAAGTTGGTTTGATACATCTTTCTGTGTAGACAACAGCATAGTACCAGAATTCATGATGAACAAAAAAAAATAATGCGTTCTCTGAATGTAAATATGCTGTATTACTTAGCCTTCAATCTTCAATCATCAATAAAGGTCCATGACCCTTTTAACATATAACATACAAATGTTTACTGATTTCTTTGTTATATACAGAAGGCATAACTATACTATATGATCTTCTACTTTACATGTAAAAAGGACTTTAATATAAACACTGTATCTATAAATAGCGGAGGAATGCAGCACTATTGTTTTATAAACATGCTACACGAAAAATGATGGGAAAAAAATCATCGGATATGTGAGGTTCAATGACGTTTAATATTTATATTGCACACATTAAATATTTCCATACCTTGGACTGGCACATTCCCACAATCTTCTCAACTTCATAGACCTCTTCGTTTTCATCGGCATCATCATTTTCAGGACTTTTACCTTGTTTCTCTGCCATTTGGATATTTCTTGAGATTGTTCTCAGGCCACTGACTGAAAGCACATAGGACGTGTCTATTAATTCCACCTGCATTCAGAGGGACACAGCTTTTTCAGTATTTTTTCATGTTATGACACGTGTTGAGTTTAGTAAAAATTATACTCAAGTATCAGAATAATTATGTTAATTTATATGATTCCTTGATCATCTAGATATGTATTTTTATTAATAGGTGTTGTTGTTTATCTCAAATCAATTTATGAGTAAAAACTAATAGACTCGTCCAAAATGGTTCCTCTAAATTAGAAGCGAGAAGATATACAGAAGAAATAGGCTATATTTACAAACCCGTTAATATAAATACAATTCTATTTTTACAGGTTCGTAACTATAAAACTTGGTCTGTTTTTACGGGGAGATTCCACATTGACGGTCAAGTGGTCAATCTGTAATCTGTCTGTAATCTGTGAGGTTACGTTGCCTCAATCAAAAGTGACATAAACTGGCAACGGAAAGAGAGAGCGCAGTGTTTAATTTAGTCTGTCACTGCGCCACCGACCAGGGATACCTTGAATTGGTCGATGGACTCTGCAGTGACTTGATATTCCTATAGCTGATTCCACTCGCGAATAGTTCGTGGAAAATAAGAGTTCTCAGATGGCTGGGTTCTACAGCGTGGAACAGCAAAACACTTAGAGTTGTTGGTAACTAAGCGGCTCACAATACTCGTGTTGACGAAATCGCTCCGCAAATGTCTGTCTCGAATCGGACGTTTGTTTCTCCTCAGTGGTACAAGGAAAACATCCGGACGCATGGCAGGCAGGTGTCCCTCCACGATTTTGTACATCAGGGTGAGCCTGCACGCTTTCCTTCGCTCCTGGAGTAGCGGAATGTCTAGCCGTAGCATCATACGCGTAGCACAACCGGGGTCTCGCGAGCGGTAGTCGCCAGTAATAAAACGGATAGCCTGTCTCTGGACTCGTTCAAGATGGTCAATATCTCGAGCTTTGTGCGGGTCCCAAACTGGCGCCGCGTATTCTAAGATGGGACGTACAAGTGAGAGGTATGCAATGCGCTTGGTGTCTTTGGGACACATTCTGAGATTTCTCCGCAAATATCCTAGCACGGAAGAAGCCTTTTTGCATCTGTATATGTGTATGTTACTCTGCAGGGCTTTATCAGCATATGTGCAGATCGAGGCCACATGGTGTTGGTACATGGACCATCATAGCTCGAGCTTCAGAGGTAGGCTAGGCAGCCAACTGAGCCTCGGGGTGGAGGCAGAGGAGCAATTTATAGAGATATGTGTAGTGAACCTCTATGGTTCAGGTTTGATTGCATACCAGTAAAACGTCTACATATCTTTATAAATTGCTCCTGTGGGTGGAGGGATCACACTAGCTGTTGTTTTCAAACTAGTTGAGTTCTTTTACGTGCAGAGCGTTGATTATCCTCTACATGGGAAATGCCTTTTAACAAGGCTTCCGAGCCTCACGCATGGTGTCGCCACCGTCTAGTAGTGACACTATAAAATTAGTGTGGTGACACACTATGTGGAGATCGCAACTCAATGGCAGACATATAACATAATGGTTTTGGCGACACTAAGTCCGCCTTGGCAGTGGCATGAACTTGCGACACAGGCAAATCATGTTTTCAGGCCGTACGCTCTAATCACTGCACCACTGCACACTCTACGGGAGGCTCATTTCTTTTTAATGATTCTTTTGCATGTATTTTCATTGGTTATCGTGCTCTAGAACTGTCTTGTAAAAGTAACTTTTATCAGGACTGTCCTTGTACATTGTATATGGTTGATCATGGTTAGTTCTCAGCCGGCCTACATTCAATTAACCCAGTTTCAAGGTGCGCTGATTCAAAATTATCAGACACAATAACAGCAATGTTGATCAATGTTACGGATGGTGCAATATTTACCAGGCAGGGGGACCGGTGCATTTGGTAGGGGGACAGGTACTTTTTTCAAGGTGCACGTTCAAAGTAGGGGGACCTGATGATTTTTCATTCTCATTGGGCATGGGATGTGTACTTTTTTCACCTGCTAAAATCCCACTTTGACAGGAGCGAATCGGTACAAATTATTCATGCGAATGAGACAATGTTACTCACTTGGTCATAGTTAAAGCCACGTCTCACTGGTTCCAGTGCACTGGGAACTTACGCCCAGCTGATAAAAATTGGTCGGATAGCCAGATTTTTTCATCTACGCTAAGCATCTGCTGGCTACGCCGACCCTATGCCGACCCAGCATTCCTTTGCCGCTTTAAGTACGTGTGACGTGAGTATAACGCTCGCTGTCAGTACCCGGCCAAAATATTTCTACGAAGATTATTGATCGGTCCGCTCTTTCACGCTCCCAGGTTTTGGGCTGCTCAAAACATCGAAAGCATAAAGGCATACGGCAATCGACAATCCATTGATTTTTTTACTTGGGGCGTATTTCCTACATACACCTAACATATGCTACACATGAGCTGAATATCCGCCACGCATTAGGAACAGATGCTAGGCAGATGAAAACGTTGGCGTAAGCTTGGTGCACCTTGAGCCTACAATGGCAAACATTCAACAGGTGTTCAACGCATTGCTTTCACTGTCTGCTTTTCTTAGGCCAGTTTTGTGCCAGTCTTGTGCCAGCTGTGAGTTGACTGTGCGCTGGTGGAAACAAATCATTTAATGCCAAAAAAGGTTACCTATCAGCAGATGCTCGACCTATAAAAAGTTTTGCACAGCAATCCCTAGAATTTATGTGTCAACCATATGCAGAAACTAGTGGGACGCGGCCTTTAGATCTCTATAGATGACATTGAACTTAGAAAAAAAATCAGTGTTGCAACAAAGTGTAAAGCTAAATGAGCTATTATGTGAATATTCGATTTCTTATTCGCGCAACAACTATCTTTATCCAAATAGAATACATTATATTGAACCCAACATAACTATCTTAGCACAATTAACAAGAGGTTCTGTTCACTACCAGAATGGAACAAACAACAAACACATGATAACCAATGTGAATTTTAATTAACAAAATATAAGAAAATAATTTGGAGATGTAATAAATAACATATCTACATACACATCAATACCTTTCAAATCCCTTCTTATACTACTTTTATGGGAAAATTATATGGTATCATAAAATGTGTAAAACAAAACAGAAATGACAAAAATATAACATGACTCGATCTTTTAATAAAAGTGATAATGCTGATAAATACTTGAGCAAGTTATCTATTGGCAAAAATGCGTATTTTCAGTAATTTTAACATTGAAAATAATATATGATTACTTTGATGTCAGTTAACAAACAGAAAATGGCAATAAAGATAAAAATCACAAAAGTATGGATGGCAAAACATGTTAAAAAATGAAACTAGGGTCAGTATTACTCTAAAACTAGATTTGTTTTATAAAGTCAAAATAATACCTAGACGAAAACAGCAAAAGTCAATAGCCAGTATATGTACATTTTGCATGTCAATTATGTAGACAATTAACATGGTTAAACTACTGAACAGAAATCCGCAAATAGATCCCACATGTAAATGAAAATATGTCGTAATGACCTAAATTATCTACCACCTCTAGATTACTACTGCTTTTATACCGCATCCATTTAAATACATTTTGCAGATTCCCCACATTAATTCAAATCTATCTCGCAGGTAAAAAAAGATTATATTCATGGGAGGGGGACACAGACTTTTTTTATGAATGGAGGTCATGGGACATCATTTTTTTTCATCACATCAGCATGGGACATGACCTTTTTTCAGACAAGGTTTTTGATATGCACCGGTCGCCCCTGCCTGGTAAATATTGCACTGTCCCTTAGTAAAAAATCAAGTTCTTATAAATGTGTCTATTTTGTTATATTCAGTGTGAAAATAATCGGGTAGGCTATATAAAGTTATTTGGAAGATTGTGGAATCAAACTCACGGTCTCCCGTCCATGATTCAGACCATGTCATGGGCGGACGTGCTTACCACTGCACCAATCTCCCTTGACACAGTACACATACTTTGGTTCGCACCTGTATCAATCTTATGCAATGGCACTTTCCCACCTTGATACTATTATTAGCCTACCAGGCTTGCAGCCTCAATCACAGTCATAGCCTACTTATGCTACCGATTATTATGAAGCAGTCATCTAGGCACGTGAGACATGCATACCTATACCTGCGTCTTACTGTCTTACTTACATTGGGTGTAATCTTGGGCCACTCTTTCACAATAGGGCGAATATTTCTTAATTGCAATTGGTGGACCTACATGTACCCTGTCACAAATGTTTAATTATCTATACATTAAAACGCTAATTTCGGGACTTTGTCCGGTGAACTCATCCTAAACGTGACAAGCTAGGCCAGATCTGACTATGTATGGGGAATCATTCATGGTTCTGGGTAGTTTTGCAAGCTATGTTTCAGGTGCTAATGATGGTCCTGTATGCTGTCTACAGTTTGCAGCATTTCACATCTCCCTGTAAAAATAGAGTCAGCTTTAATTTTACGGGCCTGTAAAAATAGAATTAGCTTTATTATTACAGGCTTGTAAAAATAGCCAGTTCCATGACAGAAGTCTTCACATCTTTACTTGTTTTTGGAGATAGCGCGATTTCCGGGTAATATTTTACATAAAATGTCTATAAATTAAAATGATTGTTTAAGTACGCTGACTCCGTTATATATTTGGGTTAGGAAATAAAAATCTAGTATTTTATAATGTAATAAACGACAGATGTTGCCCTTCATGCTCAAATATCTTCTAAAATCAGTGTGCTGAATGAGCATGACCATCTTTAGAGGCCGCCGCATATATATATTCAACTCTGACGAAATCACTTTCTCAGCTAGTGCTAAGTAATGTCCAAGGGTTGACGTGAGTACTAATTGATAAATTGAGGTCCACCTTCAACCCAATGGAAAGGTCAGAGATGAAATGGAAGATCTGAGAAGAGGCCAACCAACCCTGTTAATACTTGAACTTAACTGTCAATGTGAAAAACAAGACCATGAATAGCTACACTAGGATAAAATTGAAAAATTTTCTAATTTTTTTTTTAATTTGAAAAAAATCTACGTCTCATGGGAATCATTTTAAAAACAAGATCACCAAAATCCGACAAGAATTGACAAAGTTATTAACATTTCTTTTTCTGTCTGTTTTTTTTTTTGGGGGGGCAGGGGGATTTTGTGGACACGTATTTTCCCAATACCCATGTTAAACGCATTTCAAAATCTGCATGAACTTTTGACGTTCCTCATTGCAAAAAAAAGTTAAAAGCTGCTGTTGCGCACTCACCAAATATGAGATGGGTTTTTGAAATTATTGCTGTGTTTTGACTATTGTTTCAATTTATGTAAAAATAAAGTATGTTATAGAAAAATGCATTGTAGTTCTTATTCTTACCATCCCAACAAAAACAATTTAGTTGTTTTTGTTGCATTATTGCGCAAACATCGTCATGCTTATTCCCGCCGATCGCGGACTGCCAAATATGACGTTGCGAGTGATTGATGTCGTTGCAAAAACAAGTAAACAGCTGCTGTTGCGCACTCATCAAATATGAGATGGGTTTTAAAATTATTGCTGTGTTTTGACTATTGTTTCAATTTATGTAAAAATAAAGTATGTTATAGAAAAATGCATTGTAGTTCTTATTCTTACCATCCCAACAAAAACAATTTAGTTGTTTTTGTTGCATTATTGCGCAAACATCGTCATGCGTATTCCGCCTAATCGCGGACTGTCAAATATGACTTTGTGAGTGATTGATGCTCAAAAAATAAACTATTAAATTAAAAATAATTACATACGGTTATCTATATGAATGGAATCGCATATTACTGCAGAATATTTCCATCTAAATTATAAATTTTTAGGACAACTGATAACAGAGATATGATGCAATATCCGGTGTGGTGGTTTTTTTGGTCAACTGCCTAAACGCTGGCCATGCGATGCTCAGGATTTTTCCGACCATATCACTTGTTTTTTTCATTTCATAGATAGGAGGAAGAAGCAAAACTAATATAATACATACCATTGAAAAGAGAAAAAATTCTGAATAAAAAACTATTTGTTTTCATTTTTTATCCCTTCATAATTTATGTTAATTGGGCAATTTTTATTAGCGCATGCATCAAAACCAAGGCGAACCCCACGTGACCATGCATCATTCTTAGGCTTATGTTCACCGGATCAAAGTAGATTAAACCTTTATATTATATATCATTTTTGAAAGAGGAGAAAATAAGGATTATGAAAAATGAAAGCAGAGCAAAACAGAGCATTCCAAATAGTGAAAACCCATGTGATCAACACTTTGGTTGTGATTTCAGAGGGAGGGTTTCCAATATTTAGAAATTTGCAGCTGTGATTTTTTTAATAATTGAAACCAAAATGGAGGACATAGTCAGTTATCTGGGGAACAATCAAACTTTAAAAACACAAGTCTGAAATCTTGCTTTTTGGGGTAACGCGCGCCGAAACTGTGTTATAAGACGATCCACGAGCGAGAATAGAAGTGTTTGTAGTTAAATGCCCATAGCGTTCTAAGTATGTGCCGGTTTTAATTCAAATTTTTCCAAGTTGTTTGGAAACACCTATGGAAGAGATTTCTCCTAACAGATATGTAAAAATTTAAATGATGTGAGTAGGATAGGGCAATTTTCACGAACATCTTGTATTTTGAAATCTTGTCCCACACGGTAAATGTCGATCCCAGCGTAGCTACCCTGAAATGTCAATGTTATAATGCACCGCATACTAGTTTACTCTGATGTCTAGCGTGAGATAAATCTGAGTAAACACAAATGATTGCAGTAATTGCAATATCGATCGACTTGTAGACCTAAGTTGTTTTTGCCTTTTTTTTATCACACATTTTCTATTTTATTTATTCAGATGTGGTTAGCAGAATGAGTGGTCTACAGAGTTTACTTAAGTATCGATACCAGAAGAAGGAGGGAGAGAAACTGACACCGAGCAGTGCAGAAGGGATTGAAAGCAAGAGTGGTGAGTGCTCTTTGTTTTTTTTTGTTTTTTTTTATTTATTTATTTTATTTTTTCAATGGATTTTCTGCACTAAGTCTGCAACCATCACTTTGCTAATGATAACAGCAGAGGGAGGCCATGTGTTACTGTGTTGGTACATGGACCTCAAGAGGCAGGTTAGGCAACCAACTGAGCCTTGGGGTGGGGGTGGGGGATAACGCTAGCTATAATTTTCAAGCTAGGTGAATTCTGTTGCACGCAGAGGGCCACGAGGGGTGATTCTCCTCTACACGGGACACGCCTTATAACGAGGCTTCCGAACGTCATGCTTGGTGTCGCCACCGTCTTGTAGTATACTGTACTGTGGCGACACACTGTGTGGAAATCAGCAATGCAGTGGCAGATGTGTGACGTAGGTGTTTAGCAACACAAAGTCTGCCATGGACGGGCTGTGAACTCATGATGCAGGCAAATCCTGTTTGTATGTCAGACGCTCTAACCACTGTACCACCGAGAAGTTGATGGGGTACACAGCACAAGAGCATGTTACTGCTTATTGACGTGATGGCTAGAGGACATTGCTGTATGTTTATTTTTAATACTGGTGGACAGATGGGGTGCCAACTCCCACTATCAATGACAAATGTGCTGTCCAGGTGGTCCAGGATTTTCACAAAGACTGACATTAAGACCTTTGTGATATTCATAACTTATTTCAATGTTTGATGTTTTAAACATTTGGCTATAGACCGAAATGATGGGCATTTGATATGTTCAGAAATAAATTCATTTTTCGGATGCAATTTCATTTGGAAATGCGGTAGAACCTCAAATTAAGAACACTTTGCAAAGACATTACATCTATAATGAAGACATTTGTGAGGGTCCCAACTTTCATGTAGACATCACCATAAATCACCATTAAGATACATTTTGTATTGGCTATTTATACCACTTTGAGGCCTGTCCCTTGGCATTGCGTGGCATTAATAGAGGTTTAAGTTTGCATAATTATTAAACACTAGCGAGCCCGTTTCCTACTGAGACAATTTTGAGGGGAGTATATAGCCTTTATGAAAATCAGTGAACAATACGCGTAGTACCCGTGGAGTACCCGTGTACGATACCCGTGTATTACACGGGTACGTGAAAACACAATAGACACGGTGAAAAATGCATTGAAAACACAATGCAATCGGCTGAATACTCGTAGTTATCAATATGTTTTGATTGTAAGATTGTGAGGTGTGATTTCTTAGTGTGGAACATGTTCTAAGGCGGTTGGTGCGAACGCCACGCAGAACCCCATTTGTTTCTCCGCAAAAAAAGAAGCTTTTCAGAAGTCAAATTTGTCGCTTAATACTGCATCTAGAAATTTTTAGGTGTCATTTTAAAGCGTAGTGTTTTTCTATTCCGTGTGCAGTCTCATGATAGTGTGAGCCTACAATCCTGGTCACGAAAACTATCGTCAAATGGTACCCGTGAATCAAGTGTAGAATGAATATTTTAGTCGAACGCATGGCTGTCCCATCAAAGTGATTCCAACGAAGCAAAAATGTTTAAGTCCTTAGAGCTGTTTTTGTATTAAGTAGAGCAGTACCGAGTGAATGTAAAACACATATAGGTTTAGAAATAAGTTTTTTATTGGCCAGATTATAAGTGCATATAAGTGCATATAAGTGATTCTAAACCAGTTTTCTCGTCAATACTGATGAAAGCAAGCACACAAAGAGCAATTTGATGGAAATTAGCAAGGCCGGGTTAGCGACGGAACAATTAGCTAGGCCGGGTTAGCAAGGGGACATTCGTTTTGGTGACGTGAAAACACAACGGACACGGCGTAACATGCATGCATGCACAATGCAATCGGCTAAAGCGGAAGTGCGTCGGAAAAACGAATCAGAATTATATGTACAGGAATCATTGATTGTAAAAGCAGTTTTCTCGTCAATACTGATGAAAGCAAGCGCACGAAGAACAAATAAACCTGCAAAAGGTGATGTCCAATAAAGTGGTACACTCAAAATGCGTGAAAGTGCCCCAGGAAAGTGATTGCAGGCGAATTTCAAAAAACAACCATGGACAAGCCCCCTTTTGGAGAATTATATATAGATATCGATCCAGCATTCATGGAAATAGTGTTTGTATTGTGGGCTTCTAGGGCTGAGTGAATGGAGAGTTTGACCTTCGTTCAATTCCAGGTCGGGTGAGGTAACTGTTCTCATCTCAAAGCATTTGCACACTGTTCCATCGTATCCTACATACTAATTATGTACAGGTAATTAGATCGAAAGATTATCTGATTGATTGGTACTGTGCACTGAATATGCTACCGGTGCAGATATGCAAGAAGTTATCAATTGATCGAAAAGTATATCATTGATCTGGTCCAATGGTTAAGTCATGAGAGTGAGCCTGAATAACATATAACAACTACAATAACATTTTGTCTTTCAGGAAGCAGCACATCAGTGATGAGTAAGCGTGGTACTACTGTGATCATGTCAGATTCGGACGATTCGCCAGTCAAATCGATGCCGTCAACGCCATCTACAGCCTCATCATCTCCATGGCTCAGTAAAAACAAAATGCAGCAACAAAATGGTTTTACGTCATCGTAAGTTATTCATGTACAGTCCGCTCAAAAACTACATAGCTATAGGTTTTGCAAGTAGGATTTTTTTTAGCTCATTCAGAGGTTATGAAATGACATTTTTGAAAATGGAAACAATAATTTAGCTGCTAGATCACCAATCGCACTGTTGGGCCATGCACTAAATCCATGAATTTACGTATGAAGTGAAATTTAGTGACCTCTGCAATGGGAAGTTCATGTCATACGTAAAACTCACAGTTTGTGTGTAAGGCCAGTTTTAGCGATTGCTGCTCTCAGATGGGTAAAAAACAAACAAATACATTACAACCTTGTTTAACTGAACATCAATAATCCGAATATCCCATCAACTGAATCATCCGGATGTACATATACAGGAGATCGAGCGTGGGGTTGAACTATTACATAATTTACATTTGAGTTATTCACGGGAGTGGACGAAGATGTCCGGAATACAGCGCATGCTGTATTAGCCTTTGTCAAAAAGGAGCTCTACTCTTTCGTGAGGGCACACCACAACAGCACTGGTTGATCAAGACTTGTGTAGTCACAACACAAGCTGCATTTGTTGCTACAAATGTTTTATGACCACCATGTTAGTCACTAACATATGCAAACAAAGAATACATGAGTTTTATTTAATATTATTGCAAACTGTAGCTGTATGTCTAATGCAGAGGCCATAAAATGATCTTAAATCGAGTTATCATCATAGGAATATTGGTTTACGGTATACAACATCAAACCAAAGTGATGGAGGAGTTGTTCTACAAGGTATTTCCTATATCTCATATCTTTCACAGTCACTTGTGGTTGCATACATATGTTGATAAGTGGTTTCTTACATTCGCCCACCCCATCTTCTCGTTCATCCGGATATATTGCTTTTCCGAATGTCCATCTAGATTCCAAACGTGTCCAGTTAAATGAGGTTATACAAATTTCAAAATTGTGACTATTTCAGTAATAAATTGTTTTCTTTCATGTATTGGCATACAACATTAATGTTTGACAAAGTTATACAATCACAGTGTTAAACTGTGGCAAAATGGTTTGAAATACATGTGTAAAAATTGATCAATGTGATAGAAAATTATGTATTGATCAGCTAAACAATTTATAAACAACTTGGAAATGTCGTTGATGCGTCTATGAACAGTATGAACAGGGATGTTTATAGATCAAGATATTTTTCAAATGTGGTTGACATTTAACAACCATTCTAACCAAGAGATTACTATTTTATGAAAGAGCCGTATTTGACAAGCAGAAAGTGACTTCATCGCAATGTTTATATGGCATACATTAAACATTTCCAGGAGCACGGCTGGATCTTCCAGTCAGTCGTCTTGCTTCATCGTCAGTAGTCAGTCCTCCAGCCAGAGTCAACCGGCGAATTCTGCCCTCAACAGCAGCAATGAGTACGAGGAGAGTGTGTCGGCGAGGGTGGCCAGTCTCCGCGAAATGTTCCCCAACACAGACGTGGCCGTCGTCAAGTAAGTTTGGCACAGATGTGAAGTAAGTTTGACACAGATGTGAAGTAAGTTTGACGCAGATGACAAGTCAAGTAGGACGTCAAGTAAGTTTGGCACAGACATCAAGTAAGTTTGATGAGGATGTCAAGTATGTTTGACACAGATGCAGAGATGTGAACTTACGTTTTTTTTCACGTAATTTTACGATTTTTGACCCCTGGAAAATCATTACGTCCGGGACATGGTTTTATTACGGGATTACACTAGTTTCAGAGAAATTGTTGCTCTATTTGGGTTGTAATAAATGCGTATTGCGTCGTGAACTTGTATATGTGCACAGGTGCCAAAATGGCGATGTTGAGGTAGGAAAAAAAAAAAAAAATTAGATTTTAGTTAATCTTATCAATTTTACAAAGTAATAGGCCATTATCAACAGTCATGAAATGCATCTGTACCACGGACGGGTGATTTAATACTCGATGAAAGTAACAATCCATTCAATCTTGCCACACAATATTCTGCTCTTCAGACTTCACTGACTTCAGAAAAAAGAATCAAAAAGATGTTCAAGAATCCAAACTATTATTTGTACAGTGGCAGATCTGGGTTGGGATGTACTTATAGACTAGTAATGGCAAAGTGATGGAAGAATTGCTTAGTAATCCTTGTAAAATAAGAGGAGTGTTATGATGACCATCATACGGACAGATGCTACAGTTGCTATTGGTAGTATAAAACCATCAAATACTTCGTAATTTTAGTACCCACTATACAAATAGCAATTAAATTAATATTTTCTTATATTTTTATAGCCATTTTAAGTATGTACTAAACCGTGAAACATTAAGATTTTATTAAGATTTTTCTCATTTTTTATTAAGATTTTTGCTCAAAAATTAAGATTTTTCAATGGTCGGATTAAGATTTTTTGCGGTGACAGGTTCACATCTCTGCAGATGTGAAGTAAGTTTGATGCAGATGTCAAGTCAAGTAAGACGTCAAGCAAGTTTGACGCAGACGTCAAGTAAGTTTGAAACAGATGTCACCATTGTTAATCTTTTTTAAAGTTTGAGTGAAAGGGATGAAATTGTATGATTATTTGACAGTGATGACTAGGATCTGCGGCTTGTTTGATTTTCAGGCAGGCGGTGGAGGAGACGGACTGTCTGGACTCCGCCATCGACTACATGATCAGCTACAACAGAGGTGAGTACCGGTTTCAGTGTTTTGGTAGATGGAATTCATGTAATCTGTTCCTACAAACGACCTGCCAAATATTTTTACTTGCCCACACGTGATAATCCATTACACATAAAATTTAACTTCCATTCCTTTTCATGACTTATGTACTAAAAAAAATTTTAAACTGTTTTGGTTTCGTCCAGTTTTATCTACGTAAGGCAAATTATCTACTGTTCAAATATATTTTCGCACAGTTCTGTACAATTCACTGCTCTCTACTGCTGTACATCGTCTTAAATACCCGAGCTCGTCTTGCTGTAGACTAGACTAGTCTGGCCTGGCTAGACTTATATAGGCAAGAAACCTGAAAGTGCTGAGTCATCTTC
>CM032666.1:61722643-61749445 GCA_019095985.1 Streblospio benedicti | reverse complement strand
ATAAACCAGGTCTATTTATGGAGGCTAAGAAGATATATGTTGACAAATGAGAATTTTGAGAAATTGTTTGTGTACAAGCACTGACTTACCATTGCTCTAACCAGTAATAATATAATAATAATAAAGCTCTGACTTCAAATTGAACTACTAACCCTGACACTAACCTGCTGACACTTCAGAGCAATATGCTCAAGTACTTGACAATGTTCTAACAACTTCAAAGTGAACTCCTAACCAGGACACTATTGACCTGCACTAATTAGTAAGATAATGACTTCATAACAATACCTCCATTAGTGGCTTTGTATTTGCAGAGCTTGTGCCTTTAACTGGGATGTGCATTTGTAATGTCTTTTTGACATTTGGAGCCAAGTTTTTAATTATCTCTATTTGCAAAGTTATTCTGGGGTGACAGGAGTTGATAATTGCTTAACCCTCTCGGCGCCAGGCGTAAATTTACTATGATACCCCCTCAGTGCCAGACACCCATATTTTTAAAACGTGTTATTCACTGTTTAGCTTCAATTATTATAGTCTTGAAATATGATCCTTTTATAGCTCTCATGTTTTTCATCAGAACATTTTCACATTTCAACAACACATTCAGGGGAGTCGGTCTAGTTTCTTGTTTTCACCATTATAAATGGAGTAAATATATACAGCATCAAAACATTTTGACAATTTGGTAATCGTCCATTCATTTCACAGCTTTGCATGGTTGATTTTATTGGTTGTATCAAAGAAATTTTAAGTGCAGCGACTTTTTATCCAGGATAGACACAAAAACACCATAAACCATCCCTATTTCATAATAATATATTTGAAAAAACAATAAAGGTCATAAAAGATGTTTCAAACTTGATTTCTTTATATGAATGGGTCTTTGACAGGGATCATTTATCACCCGACAAAAGAAATCATCCGATTTGAATAAATACTTATATCCCAACGTCCACACTTATTGTTTAGTTCAAGCTGCTTTATTTGTGATCGGAATCCAAGAACAATAAGATGAACGTAGATGACCAAATAATATGATAATTCCTTTTCAAAATTTTATTTTGTCACAATCTTACCGATTTCGGGATGTCACCAAACGCAAACTAGGGCCAATAGTGTGTGGGCGCTCTTGATAAAGACTTATTGCATCATTTAGCACTTGTCAAAATTGTTATGCCGGCGATTGAACCCTGGCCTGGTGCTTTCAAGGCTGAAAATTCGATGTTTTTGATATGATCTTGAAGTCTAGTTTCACATTTCATGTTGGGCCTAAAAAAAAACTGGTTCCTTCACGTTTCCAGCAATGTATGACAAGCTATGGTTTTGTGAGCGTAAATATCAAGTATTTCAGGACTCAAAATTGAAGCAGAAAATGCGTGCTAGGTTGTCAAATATTCGTTCAATGGACGAAAAAAATAAAATATTAATTTTATACCTTATTTCCTTCTAGAAATATATTGAAATGTCAAGGTAATGTTGTTGTTGTTGACAGACCCGAATTTGAGAAAACCAGTAGTATTTAACTAGAATATGCCAGTCAAACTCGAACTGTTTTTTTTTAGTGAGTCTCTTTCGACTTTTGTCGACTGTTTTTTAAGCGTAATTCACGTTGCGTCGTTATTTTTGGGTGACAGATGGCGTCAAAGGGTTAAATCAGATACACAAAAGCAAATAGAAACATTTCCAAGTCTGTCCCACTTAGAAAGAAGTCAAAACTTAACAACTTGATACACTAATTACAAGGGCTAACAAATGCAAGTTGTTATTATTGTTCATTTCAAATAACCAGCCAGCTCCAAGTCTTATCAATAGTCAAAATTTAATTCGTTTTCAAAATTAATTTACTAAATTCATACCGGGTAATCTGTTTTGATTGGCAATTAAAACATTATCAAATATACTGAATAAAAGTCATAAAATAAATTATAATAAGTAATGATATGTGTTAAGAGAAATGGAATGTATAAAAATATAATATTGATCCTGAAATTGAAATAACCCAAAAAACCAAAAGCCCAATAAAACCCGGGTTTTTTCAAAAAACCCGGGTGGGTTGGGTTTTTCAAAAAAAACCGGGTTTTTTCCCAACCCTGAAAAGGAATGGAAGTTAAATTTTATGTGTAATGGATTATCACGTGTGGGCAAGTAAAAATATTTGGCAGGTCGTTTGTAGGAACAGATTACATGAATTCCATCTATCAAAACACTGAACCGGTACTCACCTCTGTTGTAGCTGATCATGTAGTCGATGGCGGAGTCCAGACAGTCCGTCTCCTCCACCGCCTGCCTGAAAATCAAACAAGCCGCAGATCCTAGTCATCACTGTCAAATAATCATACAATTTCATCCCTTTCACTCAAACTTTAAAAAAGATTAACAATGGTGACATCTGTTTCAAACTTACTTGACGTCTGCGTCAAACTTGCTTGACGTCTTACTTGACTTGACATCTGCATCAAACTTACTTCACATCTGCAGAGATGTGAACCTGTCACCGCAAAAAATCTTAATCCGACCATTGAAAAATCTTAATTTTTGAGCAAAAATCTTACTAAAAAATGAGAAAAATCTTAATAAAATCTTAATGTTTCACGGTTTAGTACATACTTAAAATGGCTGTAAAAATATAAGAAAATATTAATTTAATTGCTATTTGTATAGTGGGTACTAAAATCACGAAGTATTTGATGGTTTTATACTACCAATAACAACTGTAGCATCATCTGTCCGTATGATGGTCATCATAACACTACTCTTATTTTACAAAGGATTACTAAGCAATTCTTCCATCACTTTGCCATTACTAGTCTATAAGTACATCCCAACCCAGATCTGCCACTGTACAAAAATAATAGTTTGGATGCTTAAACATCTTTTTGATTCTTTTTCTGAAGTCAGTGAAGTCTGAAGAGCAGAATATTGTGTGGCAAGGCAGATTGAATGGATTGTTACTTTCATCGAGTATCAAATCACCCGTCCGTGGTACAGATGCATTTCATGACTGTTGATAATGGCTATTACTTTGTAAAATTGATAAGATTAATAAAAATCTAATTATTTTTTTTTGTTTCCTACCTCAACATTGCCATTTTGGCACCTATGCACATATACAAGTTCACGGCCTTAATACGCATTTATTACAACCCAAATAGAGCAACAATTTCTCTGAAACTAGTGTAATCCCGTAATAAAACCATGTCCCGGACGTAATGATTTTCCAGGGGTCAAAAATCGTAAAATTACGCGAAAAAAAACGTAAGTTCACATCTCTGCATCTGTGTCAAACTTACTTGACATCCTCATCAAACTTACTTCACATCTGTGTCAAACTTACTTCATATCTGTACCAAACTTACTTGACGACGGCCACGTCTGTGTTGGGGAACATTTCGCGGAGACTGGCCACCCTCGCCGACACACTCTCCTCGTACTCAGTGCTGCTGTTGAGGGCAGAATTCGCCGGTTGACTCTGGCTGGAGGACTGACTACTGACGATGAAGCAAGACGACTGACTGGAAGATCCAGCCGTGCTCTGGAAATGTTTAATGTATGCCATATAAACATTGCGATGACGTCATTTTCTGCTTGTCAAATACAGCTCTTTCATAAAATAGTAATCTCTTGGTTAGAATGGTTGTTAAATGTCAACCACATTTGAAAAATATCTTGATCTATAAACATCCCTGTTCATACTGTTCATAGAAGCATCAACGACATTTCCAAGTTGTTTATAAATTGTTTAGCTGATCAATACATAATTTTCTATCACATTGATCAATTTTACACATGTATTTCAAAACCATTTTGCCACAGTTTAACACTGTGATTGTATAACTTTGTCAAACATTAATGTTGTATGCCAATACATGAAAAAAACAATTTATTACTGAAATAGTCACAATTTTTGAAATTTGTATAACCTCATTTAACTGGACACGTTTGGAATCTAGATGGACATTCGGAAAAGCAATATATCGGATGAGCGAGAAGATGGGGTGGGCGAATGTAAGAAACCACTTATCAACATATGTATGCAACCACAAGTGACTGTGAAGATATGAGATATAGGAAATACCTTGTAGAACAACTCCTCCATCACTTTGGTTTGATGTTGTATATTGTAAACCAATATTCCTATGATGATAACTCGATTTAAGATCATTTTATGGCCTCTGCATTAGACATACAGCTATAGTTTGCAATAATATTAAAAAAAACTCATGTATTCTTTGTTTGCATATGTTAGTAACTAACATGGTGGTCATAAAACATTTGTAGCAACGAATGCCGCTTGTGTTGTGACTACACAAGTCTTGATCAACCAGTGCTGTTGTGGTGTGCCCTCACGAAAGAGTAGAGCTCCTTTTTGACAAAGGCTAATACAGCATGCACTGTATTCCGGACATCTTCGTCCGCTCCCGTGAATAACTCAAATGTAAATTATGTAATAGTTCAACCCCACGCTCGATCTCCTGTATATGTACATCCGGATGATTCAGTTGATGGGATATTCGGATTATTGATGTTCAGTTAAACAAGGTTGTAATGTATTTGTTTGTTTTTTACCCATCTGAGAGCAGCAATCGCTAAAACTGGCCTTACACACAAACTGTGAGTTTTCGTCTGGCGTGAACTTCCCATTGCAGAGGTCACTAAATTTCACTTCATACGTAAATTCATGGATTTAGTGCATGGCCCAACAGTGTGATTGGTGATCTAGCAGCTAAATTATTGTTTCCATTTTCAAAAATGTCATTTCATAACCTCTGAATGAGCTAAAAAAAATCCTACTTGCAAAACCTGTAGCTATGTAGTTTTTGAGCGGACTGTACATGAATAACTACGATGACGTAAAACCATTTTGTTGCTGCATTTTTGTTTTTACTGAGCCATGGAGATGATGAAGCTGTAGATGGCGTTGACGGCATAGATTTGACTGGCGAATCGTCCGAATCTGACATGATCACAGTAGTACCACGCTTACTCATCACTGATGTGCTGCTTCCTGAAAAGACAAAATGTTATTGTAGTTGTTATATGTTATTCAGGCTCACTCTCATGACTTAACCATTGGACCAGATCAATGATATACTTTTCGATCAATTGATAACTTCTTGCATATCTCTGCACCGGTAGCATATTCAGTGCACAGTACCAATCAATCAGATAATCTTTTCGATCTAATTACCTGTACATAATTGGTATGTAGGGTACGATGGAACAGTGTGCAAATGCTTTGAGATGAGAACAGTTACCTCACCCGACCTGGAATTGAGCGAAGGTCAAACTCTCCATTCACTCAGCCCCTAGTAGCCCACAATACAAACACTATTTCCATGAATGCTGGATCGATATCTATACATAATTCTCCAAAGGGAGGCGTGCCCATGGTTGTTTTGAAATTCGCCTGCAATCACTTTCCTGGGGCACTTTCACGCATTTTGAGTGTACCACTTTATTGGACATCACCTTTTGCAGGTTTATTTGTTCTTCGTGCGCTTGCTTTCATCAGTATTGACGAGAAAACTGCTTTTACAATCAATGATTCCTGTACATATAATTCTGATTCGTTTTTCCGACGCACTTCCGCTTTAGCCGATTGCATTGTGCATGCATGCATGTTACGCCGTGTCCGTTGTGTTTTCACGTCACCAAAACGAATGTCCCCTTGCTAACCCGGCCTAGCTAATTGTTCGTCGCTAACCCGGTGTCAGATTGTAAAAAATGGACCCCTGCGGAAAATGGACCTGGGGTCCATTTTCCTTATAGAATATGGACTCCCTTTATGGAATATGGACCCCCCTCCCTCAATTCTTTTATTAGTTTCTATTTGAAGTTTTATGAATTTACTAACGATTTAATTGAACTTTACTCATTGTGTATGAGATATTTTCATTATATTTTAATAATTTCAATTAAATGTAATTATAATGCACATTGAATTGCATTGGGAACAGTTGTAAGGTGTAAGTATTGTGATATAATCATAGGAATATAAATTATCTAATAGTAGAATCAAAATGGAACAAGGATACATTATTAATATGTGTTTTTCATTATAAATGGAGGGGGGTCCAAATTCTTTGGCATAGAAAACGGACCAGATTACTATGTAAAATACAAAATTACAACACGTTTTACTTTTGCATTAAAAATGGACCTAGGAAATACATTCTTTTAAGGACTGGAACATTAGATATAATATTTTTCATGATAACTGGAGAGAGGGAGGGGGGCGCAAAATTCTATGGCATAGAAAATGGACCCGCATCACAATATAATATTGACTTACAAATATTTTACATTTAGGCCATGGTAACTGGATTCTATAGATGACGAGAGCGCCGATGCATTAAAACAACCCCTGATAAAAAAATGGTGTGATATACAATGCTACTGAAAACTCTATTCCATAAATATTTCCCCAGAGTAAAAAGCAAAATATGTGACCCGGGTCCATTTTCCATGCCATAGAATCTTGACCCGGGTCCATTTTTCCATGCCATAGAATCTGGACCCCCCCCCCAACTGCTATTAGTTATAATCAAAAAATAATGTGTATATATAAGACTTGCTTAAGACCCAAACCCTTTTACAGATCAAAGGCTTTTTTACAGAACTTACAGATCTTACAGAACTTACAGATCAAAGGCCTTTCCTTAATTTCTGAATACAATAGTAAGAACCATCAATTTGCAAGTCTGTATGTTGTACTTATGTTTCGATTATAAGATTTAGTAATGTTACTAATTATCTATTATTGATTACTTATTATACTTTGTATCTATGAGTATCTTACATTTCAACGAATTGCAATTTCGCTTTCACTCGATACAATGGCATCTTTTTAAACAAAACCTGCCACATCAAAGGGCAAATTATTAACTATGAAACACACATCTATAATTGTATCATTTCATAGAATTATCTTAATGCACAAAAAATATTCTTGGGGGGGGGGGTCCATTTTCGATAAGGGGGGTCCATTTTCTATAGCGGAATATGGACCCCCAGGTCCATTTTCGCTATAGAAAATGGACACGGTACATATTCTACAGGGTCCATTTACAATATGACACCTGCCTTGCTAATTTCCACCAAATTGTTCTTTGTGTTGCTTGCTTTCATCAGTATTGATGGAGAAAAACTGGTTTAGAATCACTAATTCGTTTTACATATCATTCTGATTTGTTTTTCCAATGCACTTATAATCTGGCCAATAAAAAAACTTATTTCTAAACCTATATGTGTTTTACATTCACTTGGTACTGCTCTACTTTATACAAAAACAGCTCTAAGGACTTACACATTTTTGCTTCGTTGGAATCACTTTGATGGGACAGCCATGTGTTCGATTAAAATATTCATTCTACACTTGATTCACGGGTACCATTTGACGATAGTTTTCGTGACCAGGATTGTAGGCTCACACTATCATGAGACTGCACACGGAATAGAGAAAACACTACACTTTAAAATGACACCTAAAAAATTTCTAGATGCAGTATTAGCGACATGAGACTTCTGAAAAGCTTCTTTTTTGCGGAGAAACAAATGAGGTTCTGCGGTCAGCCCACAGGGGATGGTTCCGCTTTTCACCTATTATCGCAGCTGGAAGTGTCATTTTTTACTATGTCGATAATGGGTGAATTTACCGTGGCGTCAATTGCCGCCAAATGTTCACGAAATAGCTGCTTCTTTGGGGGGTTACTATATACTCATTGTTCCTTTAATCTGTGTTTTTTTTCTATATATACAGATTCTCACAAACTTTATCTAGACATCCATTCCAAATACTTATGCAATACGGCATGAAATCAATTAAATATTAGTCTGAGAACTTTGGTCTTAAGTTATGATCACCCAAAAAAGTAGCAAAAGTGAACCCGAAATCCTGAAAAACCCTATAGGGTGAACCTCGTTCATATTTAGTATGTATGTAAAAAAATTGGTATACTTTACCGGCCACATATAATAGAAAAAGATTAACAACCGGCCAAACACACATTTTGCTGACCAAACACCAACTGTAAAATACTGCAGTCACGCAGCCTTCATCGTGACAGTACATGCCTATACTTTCTTCAATATATGGCAAGTTTGGTATCAATTTAAAGGTCTATACACACGCTTGACGGTGCCATTCATTGATTTTTCATATCACATTTTTCTAAGAAATAAAAAATAGTTTTCCTGCGAAAAATGTGTACTTTGTTTACATCCGTGTTTGAATACTGCAGGTGCTTGCAGGTGCGTGCTGGAAAATGCTTCTTTTTCATGTCGTTGATGAATAATTAGTTTTTTTTACTTTCAAATCGATGCAAACGGATATAATTTATGATGTACAATGTTTGCTCAGTGATAATTTAGGTTGTCATAGAATGTAAAACAACATACAAGGTCTGTTATTGTCTGTTATTGTTACCCCATCAACTTCTCGATGGTACAGTGGTTAGAGCGTCTGACATACAAACAGGATTTGCCTGCATCATGAGTTCACAGCCCGTCCATGGCAGACTTTGTGTTGCTTAACACCTACGCCACACATCTGCCACTGCATTGCTGATTTCCACATAGTGTGTCGCCACAGTACAGTATACTACTAGACGGTGGCGACACCAAGCATGACGTTCGGAAGCCTCGTTATAAGGCGTGTCCCGTGTAGAGGAGAATCACCCCTCGTGGCCCTCTGCGTGCAACAGAATTCACCTAGCTTGAAAATTATAGCTAGCGTTATCCCCCCCCCCCCCCCCCAAGGCTCAGTAGGTTGCCTAACCTGCCTCTTGATGTCCATGTACCAACACAGTAACACATGGCCTCCCTCTGCTGTTATCATTAGCAAAGTGATGGTTGCAGACTTAGTGCAGAAAATCCATTGAAAAAATAAAATAAATAAATAAAAAAAAACAAAAAAAAACAAAGAGCACTCACCACTCTTGCTTTCAATCCCTTCTGCACTGCTCGGTGTCAGTTTCTCTCCCTCCTTCTTCTGGTATCGATACTTAAGTAAACTCTGTAGACCACTCATTCTGCTAACCACATCTGAATAAATAAAATAGAAAATGTGTGATAAAAAAAAGGCAAAAACAACTTAGGTCTACAAGTCGATCGATATTGCAATTACTGCAATCATTTGTGTTTACTCAGATTTATCTCACGCTAGACATCAGAGTAAACTAGTATGCGGTGCATTATAACATTGACATTTCAGGGTAGCTACGCTGGGATCGACATTTACCGTGTGGGACAAGATTTCAAAATACAAGATGTTCGTGAAAATTGCCCTATCCTACTCACATCATTTAAATTTTTACATATCTGTTAGGAGAAATCTCTTCCATAGGTGTTTCCAAACAACTTGGAAAAATTTGAATTAAAACCGGCACATACTTAGAACGCTATGGGCATTTAACTGAGACATAGATTTTTTCAAATTAAAAAAAAAAAAAATTAGAAAAATTTTTCAATTTTATCCCAGTGTACAGTACAAGTTGCGAATTAGTGAACCCCAAAACCGCGAATCTTCGCAGGTCAATTCGCGGTTTCACACCACTAAACCGCGAATTCTTCTTCGCAATCGCGGTTAATTGCGGTGAAATGCGAACTCAATATTTTCCAAGAACTAAGCGATTCCTGCGGTTGCGAACTCATACTGCGAACTCATACGCAAATTCTGCGAACTCATTTGAGAATCCCATTCGCGAAAGGGCAATTCAATTTGCGTGCGTACAGCCAAATTAAACGAATTCTGTTCTCAATTTGATTTCCAATCCCAATACACTGCTCACTGACACTCGAGATTTGGCCATATAATCTTAGAATGAACTCTGATTGTATCAGCAGGGTCAGCCAAACTCGACCAATTCTGTTCGACATTCCTTTGAATAATTTCATATTGAATGAATGAAGCAAACGTTAAAGTGATGTTCGTGACTCACACATTCAGCGATGGTATTTCTGAGTATATAATTGTGTTGTAATCCATTTATAATCCATTCCCGATTTGTTTAAGTGCACATGTACAGGAACCTCAACCAAATTACCTGAGTTTAGTAGTGTAACTCAAGTCACTTTACCAACGTAAACACCGTGATATTTATCAAACATACATGTACCAATGTTTGTCCCCAATGCTGCAACAATGTAACACATTTGCAAGGTTCAAAGCTTTCCCAAGAACTATACAGAGCAACCTTTTCAACGGGTAAAAAGGAAGTGTGTGTATATCTATATATATTTGACTTTCATCTCCTATCGGGCCCCCAGCCATGAGTATAAAACATCCGTGTCCAGTATGTATTAGAGCTTCTATAAACTCTACACACGAGCCCCAGCAGGACCTCCGATCAAGAACACTTCTTATAAAGAGCGCATTTGCCATAATTCACACCTTTCATTGTGATTCATGTGCATCGTTTCACAATGTTGCACTGTAAGATATTTTCAAGTGGGGATTAACACAGTTTCAGTAACTCCACCAAGCGGTAGATAAAGTCAACTTATTGATGTGCTAACACACCGTCGGGTGGGTTTACTTTGATTTACTGACCATGGTTAATTTACTGTGTATTTATATATACGTGGAGTTAATTTAGAGGATCTACTTTACATATGCATCTTTTACAAAGTGTGCAATCACTTAATTTGTCATTTGCCATGGTTCACGCCTTTCATTGTGTTTCATTTGTATCCAAGATCATTTCATTACGTTGCACTGTAAAATATTTTCACATGGGAATTAAGATCTCAGTAACCCCGCCAAGCGGTAAATAAAGTCAACTTATTAATGTGGGAACACACCGACAGGTGGGTTTCTTTTAATTTACTGAAAACAAACGTCTCTGTAATAGTTCATCAATTGTGGCGATGACAGCTGGAGATGACAAAAAAAAATGTTTAACTACAAATGACTGTTATTTCATGAACATAACAATCATTAATACCAGTGGAAACAGTGGCTTAGTGGATAGCGTCTCCGTCAAAATTGATGATTGCACAATATGGACCGGGTTCGAACCCCGCTCAGGTGCATTCGCGGTTGACGTTGGAACGTCAACCGCGAATTTTTATTAGCAGAATAATTCGCGTATTATTCGGCGGGTGTGGGTTGCAAAGTTAGTTCGTGAAAAGTTAGTTCGCGGTGATTCGCGAATTATCAATATGCGAAAGATTTGCAATCATGCGAATAATATGCAATCACCCGCAAATTTGTGAAGTAGATCGCAAATCAAATATATAATTCGCAAATAAATCTCACAACTATGTTTATTTGAAGAAAAAAAAAAATGTCTCAAAAATTTTCATTTATACTTTGGCCTACTTTTGACAAACTTATGAGCGTTATGTAATAAAGTTTGTTGCTATGCTACAGGGAGAAGTATTTGACCTATGGTCACCAAACTTCAAAACCATATTTAGCTTTGTTGTACTGTTGTACAGAGCTGATTAGGGTTTGCAGTAGTTTGGCCTACTTTTGATGAAGCTACGATGTGGTTTTAAAAACAAATTATTACGAATTTGCGTTTATCTCTCACCTGGGAACAGTTTATAACTTATCATCACCAAACTTGACATTTGGTATATCTATGTATTTCTACTCACGTGATTTGATATTGGTCACCGTTGATTGGTGTACTTTGGGCTACTTGTGAAAAATTTGTGGAATATTCGATAAAACTGTTGTTACCACTGCACTGGGAAAAGTATTTCACCTATGGTCATTACACAGTTTACAGTTAAGTTCACTATACTAGTCTCCACAGTTGAGTTGAAGTTGGTGTACTTAGGCTTACTTTTGATGAACTTAATTAGCGTTACGTAATAAAACTTGTTTCCACTCTACAGGGAGAAGAGTTCGACCTATGGTCACCAAACTTCATATTTAGCTTTATTGAAGGGCCACGGATAAGTACCCGTCCTATAGTCAGAGATTGGTATCTGTGTTGTCAGGACGGGTAAGAAATTTGAGTTACTTGTCCTATGGACGTGTATTCTCAGTCACCCCAGACATCAGTTTCAATTCAATTTACCTGGAGTTTGTTGATGTGGACGTAAAAAGTTTATTTAGGACGGGTATATTTCGTAGGATACCCGTCCTATGGACAAGTATGATTTTTCACCTATTCGTGACCCTGTTATTGTACTACTCTCCAGAGCTGATAAGATTTTGGTGCACTTTGGCCTACTTTTGATGAAGTTACGATGTGTTTAAAAATGAATTATTAACGAATTTGTGTTAATCTGTCTCCTGGTTCCTGCATTTATTCAAAAATATGTCCAAAAATGTTCTAAAGTAAATTGAAATTTTTAAATTATATTTTTTATGACATTGACAATGATTGTTTTGACCTCTTGTTCCTTACCATTTATTTACTTTAGAACATTTTTGGACATATTTTTGAATAAATCTAGCTAATAAGGAACAAGTAGAAAATCAAAACGCACATGATAGAGAAGTCATTTTTATTGTTCATAGATTCATGAGATTGTGGGGTGTTTTTTTAATGAAAATTCTATGAAAAATATTTTATTGCTGAAGGCCGGTACACTACATCATTTTTTAATGCTGCAAAGCTCTGCTTTTCTATCCAGAGTGCATCAAAATCTTACCAAGATCATAAATGAACGTGTTTTTATGATCATTGTGTATTTGAGAACACTGCTAAAGCATGGACAGGTAGTACATTTACTATTTGTATTCACAAGGCGAGATGGACGCCTCACTCCACGTGTTCATTGCAATTGTAGCCAATGCGCAAGTGCATGACAATTTTTTTTTGTGACTTGTATTATTTAATACTTCAGTAAAAATTACGTGTCAATTATCTATGGTTGTCTAAATAAAGGGAGATTTTATTGAATGTTTGCAGGCAGGTTGTATGGAAACCTCTCATTGACACCACTTGGGGACATATTCTGAGTTGCATTATTTAGAGGTTATACTGTTAATATATGTAAATTAAATGTAAATGTTGGAGTTGTAGTCTACTATATATACTACCTGCTTTAGCACAGTGAAAATTTAAGTGAACCATATTCCATTCATTAACAGGCTGAGGAGCTTGAAGGCACTGACGCCTATGCAGCCAGCACGGCACCGTTCAACTTGGAGGTCGAAGAGTCCACTATCCCTGGTGCAGGCTTCGGCATTTTTACTACTGATATGGAGATACCAGAAAATGTGCAAATGGGGCCGTACAAGGGTAAAGTTGTGAAGATTACAAGTGGAGCTTCGGACGCAGCACGTGACAACGGGTATTCATGGGAGGTAAGATGCCGATGACAACATAATTATACATTACCCCGATAGCCATCCTGATGCCGGGTAAAAAAGAAATGGAATGTAAAAACAAATTTTGATGAAGTAAAGGTTCATAAATTGGGTTTTTGTAGGGTGGGGTGGGGGGTTGCAATGACACCATCCTTAGAAAATTAGAAAATGAGCTTTGTAACGTTCTATACACATTCTTTTGTGTATACACAAGTCGTAAGATTATAGACGGAGTATGAATTGAACATGATCCAGATTTCACTGCTTTACAAAAAATATAAATATTCTGAATTAAGGCCATCTGTTTTATATAAGTTGGATGACGAAATTTTTTGACACTAAAAATTGACAGGGGCAGGGTAAATAAAAAAAAATACCTCCTTTCTGGCAAGGGACATCCCGATACGAGCGACAGGGAGGAAAAATAAAAAAAAGTTCAGTTTCATCATTGACAGAGGGGTCTTGCAAAAAATACAAACAAACAAAAACCGATTAAAAAGATCTTTTCTTACTTCAGTATTGAGAATAGCCCAGCACTGTCTGTCTTTTCATCTTTTTTGTTTTTATTAACACCTTACATGTTTTTAAACTGGTAGTTAAGCTTTAACAGAGTTGCCAAGTATTCCGAAATTTCTGAATCATTCCGAAATATGAAGTCGATTCCGATCATTCCGATCGTAATTAAGAAATTCCGAAATTCAGGGAAATGACCAAATATTTTAAAACTGGTACTTTTTTTTTCCTTAAAATACTGATCTTTTTGCTCGTATACGGGTGCCGCCATTGTCGAATGTACTCAATTGAACCACGCATCGTGTATACGCTTTTACCGGTGCGCTAAAATGCTCTCGATTTAAATGACGTGTCGTAAATAGATTTAGTCTCAATCACGAACCTTAGGTTACGCTGTACTGTCATTTATGCGGTCGATGAAATGGGGGGGGAAGGGCATTTCATCACTTTCAAAACAGTGTAATATAGTTAAAAATAAAATGGTTCAAATTAAAAAAACAACACGTACATTTGTCATTGACTTTTCCTTACTTTTCTATTTTTTTTCGCGAAAAGTAGGATGGACCATCAACCTTTGTATTTATTTTTAATCAAATATGTTGAAACCAAGTTAGGTACACATTTTTATGTGCATTTTTACTGTCCATTGACCCTTAAAATGGAAACACAGAACAATGTTATAAAATAGTCTTATTCAAATATAAGTTAAAAATACATGTTAAACGTAAGATTCAGAAATTTTGACCCAAATTCAGAAATTTTGGGCTTTTTAGGATTCAGAAATTTCAGAATTTGAGGTTGGCAACTCTGCTTTAATAGTTAAGTATTCCATGTTTAAGATTTTCTTAATCATGGGATGCTGATATCAGAATGCCTATTGGGATGGGGTCTCCTGTGGGTCATGTGTAATCTCTGATATAGGCCTCTTTATACGAACATGAAGCACACCCCACATAGAACCCTCAATGTATTGACCGAGAGTAACTTTACTTGGTGTATATGTCATAATATAGAGTATATCCACAAAGACAACAAACTTGCGTAGTAACCACCAACATTCATTATATGCTCAGCCGTGTATGTTTTTGTTTTGATTCTGGGTGTCAAATACCGGTAGATTGTTGTGGTATTTGTCAATTGTAGTTCTCAAATATGAAATTGTACAATTCGTTAGTAACATAATAATAAATTACAAATGCTTGAGAAAATTAAAAATTTAACTTCTTATTTATGAAGAATGAATTGCACATGATGCAAATTTTGTTGTCAAATAAAATTCCATGTTTTGTCACATAAATAAAAAAGATCTTATCTATTTATTAGTTTTTATTGGTGACTATTTCCAACACTAATACATTGAGCAATGCAAAATACACATCAAAATACTAATTGGCTTTGGTGGTCATCCTTTTGAAATCAAAAATTGTCACAACAGTCTGTATGATGGGCATTTACGACATAGGAGCAAAAATTCTATGCCATCAAAACCCGTAAATAATGTAGGTGACAACATTTGTCAATTGTAGTTCTCAAATATGAAATTGTACAATTCGTTAGTAACATAATTCTAAAAATCTATTACGAATGCTCGGCAGAAAATCAAAATATAACTTACTTATTTATGAAGAATGAATTGCACATGATGCTTCCGTTTCAGTGTGCATGCTCAAAAATTCACATGTCCCGTTAGTCTCAATCAACCGAAGCCGGTGGTGACGAACATTCACCACGTATGCACTAAGAGTCTGGCTGAACTAGGCTAATGTCATGTGATGCAAAAATGAAACCAAAATCGGGTGATCTGTGAGGAAAAAAAACTATGAAGATGTTGGGTATTTCATAGGAAAAAATATGATAAAACAAGATTATAGTCATTTTATTCATTTGTCGGGGGTTGAAATTGCCCATTGTCGGGTTTGTCATCCAACTTATATAAAACAGATGGCCTAAAGGAAACATTACAAAGCAGAACTTGACTGTAGATTTGTGATGATGCGGACCGGGTGACCCATCTGGTGGACGGGTCAGATCCAGCGTTTTCCAACTGGATGAGGTTTGTGAATTGTGCACGAAATGAAGAGGAACAGAACATGCTGGCGTACCAGTACGCCGGGGAAGTGTACTACCGCACCACCAAGCCGATCCCGCTCAACACCGAGCTGCTCGTGTTCTACGGCAGCGAGTACGGCAAGATGCTGGGCATCGAGGAGGATGAAGAGGTAAAATACTCACGTTTGATAGAATGAAGCATTTGATTTATTATGGTATCTTATTGCAGTCATTTCTTGATTACAATCGTGCCAATTGTGCATGTAATTACGTTTTAGGAATTCATTTTACTTCTAATCAAGACTTACGGCCCATCCTCATGTTAGCCCAATAACTCGTATCAAATACATTCTATGTCCGAACTATTGAAGAGGTAATTACATTATGCGCTTGTGTAACAGTTACAGGCCACCACTGAAAGTGATCAAGGAAATTACAATTTTTTATAAATAACTCACATATTTTAGAAAAAAGTGGTACCAGAAGTGAAGGAGAAAGCTCTGATCAAACAGGATGAACGTGTTCCTTACTGGAAGCTCCACGGCAAGTTTATCAACGCGGTACAGACCATGTTCCCGGTGGCGCAGCCCAAAGGTGGGTTATTGATGGTCACAAACGAATGTATATACCGTATACGACCATCCAAGCACCCACCCCGTGTAACCGCGCCCTCCCCCTTTTTTCCTAAATGTCCTTAGCCCCCCTTAGTGCCGGGCGCATATATGCGCCTCAGATTTTACGCATATATGCGCCTCAGTTTTCAGAAAAAACAGTTTGAGTTTGTCTGCCATATTCGTATATAAACACTCGTGGTTCTAGTCTCAAATTCCGGTATGTCAACAACAACAACTTTACCTTGACATTTCGAAGCATTTCTAGAAGTAAATAAGCAGCATAGTGTTAATATTTTAATTATATTAGTGTGAGCGAATATTTACCCACCAAACACGCATTATCTGCTGCAATTTTGAGCCTTGAAATACTCTTATTTGTGTTAAGCAAAAACCATAGCTTGTCGTATATGGTTTGAATCGTCGGAAGCCTGCTATTCATCGAGACCTTAAACAAATGTGAAACTAGACTCATCAAGGTCATATCCAGATATATATTTTGAGCCTTAATCAAAATGAATAGCGGTATTCTTAGGTTCAAAGCGCCACAAAACACGTTGACACTGCTAAGGAACCTTTATCAAAAGAATTAGATTCTATATCAGCGGCGCTTGCCGATTCTGCGCAAAGGCTGATTTTCAGGAAATACCGACTTTTGGTAAGAGTGACAATGTTGAACATTTTGAAGAAGAATTATCATATTATTCGTCACCCACGCTCCATCTTATTGTATCTTGGATACCGAATCACAAATAAACCGTTTGGCAAACTACCCAATAAGTGTGGACGTTGGAAATCTAGTATTTCTATCAAAGCGGATGATGTTTTTGTCGGGTGGTCGAGTGGTAGCACTGGTGCCTGTCAAAACTTCACGGCCTTGAAGAAATAAAAAGTTGAACACGTTTTTGGTCCGTAATATTGTAAGTAAAAATATATTATTATGAAATAGGGATGGTTTATGGTGTTTTTGTGTCTATCCTGGATAAAAAACTCGCGCACTTTAAAATTTCTACTGCTACTCGACATTTAAAATCAACCACGCAAACTGTCAAATGAATGGGACGATTACCGAAATTGTCAAAATTTATCTTTATGCTGTATGTATCTTTATTTATAATGGTAAAAATAAGAAACTAGACGTCTCCTGAATGTGTACTGTAAATGTGAAAATGTTTGATGATGAAAAACGTAAGAGCTACAAAGGATCATATTTCAACTATGACAATAAGCCCCCCACTGTGAATAACACGTCACGAAAAATGCGTGTCAGCACTGAGGGGGTACTAGTAATTCTGGCTGGCGTCAAAGAGGGTTAGCGCCCCCCCCCCACCCAAAAAAATGAATAAATAAATAAATAAATAACCCAAACTTTTGTACACATATGAAGAAATAAAGATATTGTTGACTACTTCCTTGTGTTGTTTTAATTATTGCATCACCATGTAGCAAATATATTTCACCCACGGCCGTTTTAAAATCACGCAGTAATTTATTTTAGACCCCCTTTTGCCATTCACAAGGCACACAAAAGAATCCATGCTGATTGTTGAATTTTAACAGGTTTTTATGGTTTAATTAAATGGATCCGTTTTAATTGTTACTTTAGTCTGATATTACAGTTTTGTTATTCTTCATGTCAAATAAAAATTATTGCATGATGATGAACACAGCGTGTTTCATATCCATTTTGCAGCTTTTATAACTGGCATTTGCTTCCACTGCAGACATAATTTTAGTTTCCTCTGTACACAATTTTCATGACATCATGGGTTTCCCCACTTAGAAAAAGAAAGCAAACTTGTAAACAGGTTTGATAGATGTAGGTTTTTTTTCACCTCCCTTGTAACAGCCCTCCCGTGTAACCGCCCACCCCCCATTTTGAGAAAATTTCGATCTAACCGCCTAGGCGCTTGGATGAGTAGAATGTTGAAGTACTGTAAAACTGGAATATTTCGTGGCTATTGAATTTTGTGATTTTCATCTATAAATTATTTTGTGACTACAATGTATTTAATTTTGCGATTTTGGTTCATCCTGGACCTACTTACACAGGCTATCAGAGTTGCCAAGTATTCTGAAATTTCGGAATCATTCAAAATATGAAGCAAATTCTGATCATTCAGATCGGAATCGGGTAAATTCAAAATTCAGGAAATGACCAAATATTTAAAAACTTTTATTTTTTCTTAAAATACTGATTTTTTTTTTTCGCATATTGGCGCTGCCATTATGGAATGTACTCGATTGAAGTACGCATTGTGTAAACACACTTTTACCAGCGGCGCAAAAATGCACTTTCGATTTAAATGGCGTGTCGTAAATGGATTTAGTCTCGATCACAAAACCCAATGTTACGTGTGCTGTTATTTATGGGGTAGAGCCAGACTCGATGATTGAGACTAACAGATTCTGCTTGTTGTCGTGAAATGCACCTGCCCGACAAGACCTATCAACGGTATATAAAAATGAAAGTGAAAATTTCAAATTAATGAATTTGTGTGTTCATCAGGAATGTAATGATGAAACAATACATGGAAAAGTATTCAGTAAAATACATTGATTTAACTGCATTGAAAAAGACTGTGCATCACGCCCAATAATCGCGATATTGTTCGATTGTAGTATCAAACATAGTTGCGGATACGACATGGTCATTGTGGAGCATGAGAAGTCAAAAGAACACGAGTATGGTGAAAATTCGTCGTGCATACAAGACATTAGATGCATTATTAATTGTTGTGCACGCCTGACTTACAAAGGTAATGTGCATTTGCAAATGGCATTTGCTCTTCCAACTCTACATGGCTGACTATCAATTTGGGTGTCAATAGACTCGGCGAAGCCGACAGGCGGTGCCAACGGGCGCAGCGTGGGGGAGTGAGCGAGGGGGGCACCCCCTCTTGCGGCAGGGGTTTTGGGGAGTATCCCCCAATATATATATATATTTTTTAAATGTGATGCTTTTTTTTTTCTGCAATTCAGTGTGTAATTTGCAGCAAATTTTGGTATTTGAAAGACTTAAAATAGATCTTTTTTTTCAAATGTCTATAACAAGATTCATTTCATTACTTTCAAAACTGTACTACTCATGTACATTTGTCATTGATTTTCCTCACATTGAACGAATTTTACGCGAAAAGTAGGATGACCATCGTCCAAACCTTTGTATTTATTTTTTAATTAAATATGTTGAAACCAAGTATATTACACTTTTATGTGTGCATTTTACTGTCCTTTGTTCCTTCTAAACTCAGAACAGTGTTATTAAATAGTCTTATTTGAATATAAGTTAAAAATCCATATTAAATTAAGATTCAGAAATTTTGACCCAAATTCGAAATTTTGGCCTCGGAAAATTCAGAAATTTTAAAATTTGAGGTTGGCAACTCTGGGCTAAAAACGTTTTCACCCAAGAAATTTGCAAATTAAATTGTGCTCAAACATTTCTAGTTTGTACAGTAATTCTTTATTATAAGTTTTTTCCACCATCTAGTCTTATTTTGAATTTTTTTATGGTTAAAAGTGCTGATCTAAATTAACATTGGCCCCATTTAAATCTATTAATGACAGGCAGGCAACTATTTTTGAGAAATGTTATATTTGTTTCGTCTATTTCCGCCATCAATAAGAAATCACCAGAAACGGTTTTTACAAAAACCAAATACCAAATGCCACAGTAACAAATTCATAGTAATTCTTTTTGGCTGATTCATTTTACTCACAATATTTTAGTTTCTTGCTGGCTTTCCAAATTGTCTTAAAAAATCCACCATCTATTCAGAGGTTGGCAGACTTTTGGGGCACATTTTCTACATGTCAATGCTCTTCCAAATAAGACATATTACTTCCGGCGTCCACACTAGCGGTTCAAAGAAATACGCCTCTTGCTTTGCAAATTATAATTTTTTGTGATGCATTTTTTTCTGAGGCAAACGTTGAAATTCCTAGTTTTACAATAATTTTTACCACAGACTGTAACTAAGTTTTTTATGTACCATTGACCATAAACACAGAACAAAGTGTGTCAAAAATACATATTAAAAGGATAATGCAATATTTGTGCAATATTAAATTAGCTCAAATTTTCTAAATTTGCTCAAACATGCTAGTTTTACATGGGGTAATTTTTGTAAAATCCTCAATCTGTTCATAAATACTGTGTACAAAGGTTAATTACAAACTTATTCAAAGTCTTGTGTACAGATAACAATGAACTAATAATATAAAGTGATGAATTGGTTAAAGGTGATGTGCAATTAAATGTGCAATTAAATGAGCTCAAAGTAACACAGATTTGCTTCATGCTAGTAATAATTTTGTAATGGCACTGACAATATTTACAATACTATGTTACCAGGTTTCCCGTGTGATGTTTGTGGCGTCTGTTTCACGACTGAGCCGTTCATGCAGCAGCACAGAGCACACCAGCACCCAGAGCTGAAGAGGTCGGGCAAAGAGAGATACAAGTGCGGCCAGTGTCAATACACCACTAATAGCAACAACATTACTCCACAACCACCTTCTGACCCACAGTGCAAGAAACCTCACGCCTGTGACGTCTGTGGCAAAAGGTTCAGCCAGAAGAGTCATCTCACTCGCCACCAGCGCATCCACACTGGGGGAGAAACCATACGGCTGCAGCGTGTGCGGGGAAACGCTTCAATCCTTGGCCACTGTAGGACACATGAGCGCAGCCACAGCAAGGAGGAAGGCTACCACTGCCAGTTCTGTGACAAGGTGTTCACACACAAGAATGCTCAATTCACCACATCCGCAGCCACACCGGGAGAAACACCTGCAGTGTGCATACTGTGACTTCAGGTGTAATCAGCACAGTCACCTCAAACGTCACGTCATCTCACCACACACATGAGTTTCCCACTGCTGTGATGTCTGTGGGAAAAGGCTTCACCAGGAAGAGGAATCTCATTCACCACCAAGCGCAGTCACACCGAGAGAGAAACCAAACCACCCGGAGAGAAACCGAACCAAATGGTGTTCTCACAAAAGAAAGCTCTATCCACTCACACTGGGGAAAAACAGCTGCAGTGTGGATACTGTGACTACAAGAGTGACAGGAGCTGTACCCTCAAACATCACATCATCAGACAACACACACACGAGTTTCCGCACCGCTGTCATGTCTGTGGGAAAGGGTTTGTGAAGCCAAGTGAGTTGAAAAATCACATGAACGCACATAGCGACAGCAAGTAGCAGTTTACAAATGTATGAAAGATTCTGACCTTTGTATTGATTGTTTTGCTTTGCTAGTACTAATTTTTTGTAATTTAGTAGTACATTATATGTACATCTGGAAAAGGATGTCCCAAAAATTAAAGATGTGATCTTTTTATGCTTTTCTTGTAGAATTAAGATTTTTACATGTGTAAAAGTGATTACATCCATTATATATTGTAAATACAGGATTTTGACAGTTTTAAAAAGAAATCATAATTTTTCCCTTGGAATCTATTCTCCCATTCAATGATCTATAGAACTTTCAAAAATCCTCCTCCTAGAACTGCAGCTGACTCAATATTGATTATTTAGGCCTTTTTTCTTGTGGAGAGGTACATTCTGGATTGTGCAAACCCACTGTCTCGCTCAAGCATGGTTTCGTTTATGAATGATGTCCTGTACAAGGATTACTTATATAGATGTGTCTTTTATAATATCTACATTTTTGATATTACACATGTTATAGGCGTGGACAGGAGTTGTGTTCTATGAAAAAATACTTTTTAAGTGTTCGCTGGGTTTGGCCCTCAGGGTAACATTCATGATCGTTAAAATTTTGCAAATGTATTTTATAAAGGTTTTAAAGTACAGGCTCCCAATTTGATATAAAAATATAGTACAGACGAGATGTTGGAATTAATTGATTGCTTGAGTGTAAGTATTGACATAGATTTCTCCTACAAGTCTATAATTGGGCTACATCACATAATGGTAGTGGTCATAACAGGTTCGATATCCCAGCAGCTGACTTATGTGATAATCGCCATAGACTTGGAAAAAAGGCCCTGACAAATATTGATATGTCAATACTATAAATATATTACTTCATTGCATAACTGATAATTGTATATAAGTGTATAAATTATAATTTAATTTAACTGTAAAACCAAATATTATAACTATAAAATGACGGAAATTTGTATCTTTCAAATTATAACTGATAATTGATAGGGATAAAATGTGTGTAGATAACTTTCAAAATTATGCGGATAATTGGGAGGTTGTCATTGATAATTGTATATGAGGCATAATTTAATTGCATAACTGTTGTTTGATTGTGTACATAAGATAGGATTAACTCATTAACATTCCAAAGAAATTCCGCGGCGGCGGCGTGGCGGCGGCCGGCGGCGGCGGCGGCGGCGGGGTCGACGGAGGCTAGGCGGCTAGGAAGGCGGGGTCTCGACGGCGGGGATCGCGGGGAAGGCTGTAAGACGGGGTCGTAAGACGGCGGGGCGGTCGGGGGATCGCCTCGTAAGACTGGGGAAGCGTCAGCGCGGGGTGGAGCTGCGGGGTAAGGGCGGCGGGGATCGCCTCGTAAGACAGGGACTGTAAGACGGGGAAGGCGGCCGGGGGTCGCCTTGTAAGACGGTGAGGAAGGTATCGACTGGGGTCGTAAGACGTGGGTCGTAAGACGGTGGCGTCGCCCCGGGGGTCGCGCGTGAAGCGGTCAGGGATCGCCCCGTAAGACGGGGAAGGCGTCGACCGGATCGCCCCGGGGGATTGTCTCGTAAGACGGCGGGGGAAGGCGACCGGGGATCATCGCGTAAGACGGCGGGGAAGGCGGTCGGCGGAAGTGTAAAACGGCGGTGGGTCGCCCGGGGGCGGTGATAAACCCGGTCTGAGCACCCGACGGTACCGTGCTCGATAAACCCCCGGGATCGTCGGAGCGCGCCCGATGGTACCGTGCTCGATAAAGCCCGGGATCGCGGAACACGCCCGGCGGTACCGTGCTCGATAAAAGCCCGGGATCGTCGAACACGCCCGACAGTACCGTGCTCGATAAAGCCGGGACCGTCACATCGCTCACGTCAGCCCGGCGTCGTCGGTGCACCGGATCGGTAGCCCACGACCGCGGCGGTGCTATACGTGAAGCAGACCACCACCCGCCCGCTCACCGACACCTGGACCTATACGTAAAAAGCCATTAATCACGACACGCGCCCGACCCGCCAGGCGGTACCGTGCTCGATAAAGCCGGGACCGTCACATCGCTTCGTCAGCCCGGCGTCGTCGAGCACGGATCGGTAGCCCACGACACGCGGCGGTGCTATACGTGTGAAGCAGACCACCACCCGCCCGCTCACCGACACCTGGACCTATACGTAAAAAGCCATTAATCACACGACACGCGCCGACCCGCCAGCTGATGAGCCTCGGAGTTATACGTAAAAAGCCATAAATCACACCTGCCATTAATCACACGTCGACCCCATGAGTCGCTAGAAACACGCGACACGTGAGCACCATTTACAATAGAACTGGCTCACACGAGAAGAGATCATCTCTGTCACAATGTTTCATCAACGTTCATTACCAGGTTATTTCTGTTTCTGCTTTTACTTTTCAGTAACACATTCGAGAAAAAAGTTGATTCGTAATAATATTTATAATACCGGAGCTCTTTCTACACGTCTCTTTTCCTTTTACCCCTATTTTTAAGCAATTAATCATCCCATGGCGTTGACAGCTCACCGCGCCCGTCAGCTGCCAGCGGTCAGCGGCGGCGGCACGCTGGGCTTCGAGGGGAATTAGACTAGCGACCGCGAGTCGGCCGGGACGCGATGGAAAAAATAGATTACGTACCCTATCTCCGAAGAGATAGGGTTAGGTTTTTGGGGAGGGAGGGGGACTGTCTAAAAGCGTCTCCAAACTATAGCTTTCTTCAATAGCGGTTTAATTGCGTCAATCACGGAGGTCTAGGGCGCGATATCTCGCGATAGCTTCTTCAATCGTCTATAAGGCGCCACCTCCATCATCTCGAGAACTCTCGGGACCTCGCGAAATCGCGTCGAATTTGACTAATCAATCGTATATCTCTATCAAGGGTTTCTTCCAGCGGCGATAGTTGGGCCCGATATTCTAAAAAATTTAGTCACAATCGCCCCCCCCTTACAGCGCTTCTGGAGTCCATCTTTTTGGCGTCGATGTATTCTTAAATTAGTTTATTTTGATCATCAATCACCGTGCATAGCCACATTGACAGTCGGGATTCGGACCCCATAATCGTGACTATCTTTGCAGAATATTACAACAAAACATATTTAGTAATTTGTGTTGAAATGGAGAATATAAGACACAGTAGGCAGTTGTGTATAGTGTGCTTTATTCTAATATGAATTTGATGCTATAGCAAACACAACACAATAGATTTAAAACGTGATATCTGAATTGGGTGAATGCGCAAGCGGTTCCAAGTCTTTTGTACATGCTGACGAGGAGAAAACAAGAAATCACAACACCCCAAAATTTGATGCTAGATTGACCATATCTCTCATTAGCCATCAGTTTTTTAATGAGCAGCTCTTGATATGTAGTTAGAATGTTGTTATTTCCATGCAAGAATCGAGATTTGAGCAAAAATTGCTTATCTTTATATTGTAGAGATGTTATCAATATGAAGTTGACTTAATATAATATTGTTGTACCATTGTTTCAATTAGAAGATGTAAATGTAAATTATTTATAGCCACAAATCACTGTTATCGTGCCCTAGCGACTTTACATATTTGCACCAGGTCATTGGCATCCTTGTCACACTATATCTTTCTCAACTCCCCGGGGAGCATACAGCACATGGCTCGTTCAATAAACATTTCTAGTATCAACGAACAAGTATCAATGCTTTCTGGCTTGCTTTTAAAAATTATGTTAGCTGCCATTATTACATTTGCAAATAGCACGTCATTGAAGAAGATTAAAATATTTCCCCAACAAATAGCAAATCTATTTTACATGAAATCTGCCCTAGAATGGCAATCTTAAAGCTTAACGTGCTATGCGTCAAACCGTTGTGCGCACGTTTGACGTACATTACGTTATTCTATTGTCTTTGGCGTAAAATACACATTTTGGTGTACTGATATTTTTATCAACGGGCAATCTGCTGTCTACGGGAGTGTCCTTGCACGGGGTAGCAGGGCACGGGCACGTTAGCTGGTCTAGATACTAAATATTTGCACCAGGCCATTGGCATCCTTGTCATGCTATATTCTTCTCAACTCCCCGGAGAGCATACAGCGTACCGTAGCGCCACCTGACCTGTACCTATTTAATGTGTAACCACGGAGCAGTGTGCAATCTGTTAGGGGTAAATTTTCTCAACACCCACCACCAGACCCGACCGGGAATCGAACCCACGACCTTATGGTCACAAGTCCAACTCCCTATCCACTCGGCCACTGCAGCACACACTTGGTGTCAATTGCTGTAAATAATACAACAATTTGGTTCATATGTGTCTGTGGCAATAAGCTGATAATGAGGATTACCGCCGCTTGATCTATGAGAACCAGCCATTAGGACCAATAATGAGCATTTCTCACAACCCAAACCCTTCTGACCATAATGAGACCATAACAGTAGAAGTCTGCTAAGATGACAGGGGGTTGGCTGTCAGTGGTCTATGAAGAACCAGCCATTAGGACCACAGAGGTCGTACTGATTATACTGTAGGTCCTTTAGTTTGTAGATTGAACGATAAGTCAAAAATAGGTGAGAAAAAGGTACAGACGAACATCCTACTAACATCACCTCTATAAAGAGACCACCTCTATTCGAAGAGCTGGAGTCCTTGAAATAGCTAATGGTTGTCAGTGTTCATGTGGACATTCATGGATATATCATGGGCAGTAATGGCATGTCTCTGTACTGCCAATACTGCTGGTGCAATGAAACACAGTCCTGAAAATTTAGTTATTATTTTTGTACTCAGTACACTCATAAATTAGACCGACCATGCTGTAGCCACAGTTTTCCCAAATGCTGTAAGCCATGATTAGTATGTATAGGTTAAAGACTCACACTTGGTCTGTAAAATAAAATTTTACAGACAGACCAAAGTGTGAGTCTTTATTTTACAGACAGACCAAGTGTGAGTCTTTAACCGACTTAATGTATGTATGTCATGTATTAGATACTTGTTTAAAATGATAAATTATATTTCTTTGATATATCTAATGATTTTCTAAATTCAAATTATACATAACCCCCCTCCCTTCATATTTGATGTGTTTTGGACTTTCCCATTCCAATTTAGGGAAAGTGTGTTAATCTCACCCAAAATACATTACAGTAATGTGGGACACCTTGCATATGCTAATTACAATATTAAAGAACACA
>CM032666.1:61700408-61713876 GCA_019095985.1 Streblospio benedicti | reverse complement strand
GGGGTTAGGAATTTTGGTTTTTTTCATTTTTCCCAACATTCTAAAATTTTTTTTTTGTTTTTTTTTGCCCAGTTTTATTTTAAAGGTGGCTAGACTTATATAGGCAAGAAACCTGAAAGTGCTGAGTCATCTTCTAATCTTAAATGACACTTTATGTAATCAGAATGAAATCTGATTTCGCCATAAGAAACCCAAACTCACCCGCTTGCACCCTGTCGTTTCAGGCAACGCTGTGAAGCGCAAGTTTTCGCGTATCCGCCAGCCGAGCACGGACTCCGAGACGGAAACGCCGGAGAAGAAGAAGGCGCGGCCGCTGCCTGCCTCGTCCCAGTCCAGTGTAGAGGCCGCCACGGTGCCAGTGCAGAACGGAGGCGGCGCCACTGCAGGCAGGACAGTCAGCGAGAAACTCGGCTTCCTCAAGGTGCGTTATTTTATGATAGTGTGCAGAATGCAAGAGATTTTGGAGGGTGGATGCCATTGAGGGAGAAACTCTTCTTCCTCAAGGTTTCTGATTTGCAATGGTGTTGAAACACCAGGAACATTTTTTCCTGCATTGATTTTCATGTACAATCTGAAGTACTTGAGTTACAATTATGTATGTGGATGGGATATGAAAGTCCACAGAATCCTGTTCATCCTGCACATACATTGTTATTGTCTAATTGCTGGTGCAGAAAATGGTTGAAATTGGATTTAATCTTCTCAGGCCAATTTGGATGATGCCTCATAAACACATAATAAAGCAATTTGTGTTGACTAATCTTTTGTTTCTTTCTAATCCATTGTACATCTTGTTATTCTTGTTTCAGGACGCCTTCCCAAGTGTTTCATCAGAAATCATTGAGCAGATGTTGAAAGCAGCCGACTTTGATGTGGAGAAAGCCACTGTCGCCTTGACAACTGTCGTCAACAGCAACAAACAGAGTGCAAACACAAACTCTTTTGCAGCGGTACAATTTTTCTAATATATGCCTTTCATTTCGTAACCTATAGATAAGAAGCTATCTATAATCTAGTCTATTATCATACCAGTACGTGTCAAATGGAAATCCACTGCATTTAGAGTGGAACCTCAAGTTATCTCAATATTGTGCATCTCAATTTTTCTTTTATCATCGATTTCATTTCCATTCAAGCATTATTAAGAACAGATATCAGTTGGTTATCTTGAATATTGCCAATCTCCAGCATTGAACTATGTTCCTCACAGTCGAGATAGTAAGTTTTTACTATATTTTCCAATCTGTCCATAAGTTGTGTGTGTTTTAGGTGAAGCCGCAGTTGCCCAGTCCCGTGTCCACCGTCTCTATGGGCAGCATCCGCGCCTACAAGGTGAGCCAAAAATGTAACGTCATGGGAATATAGGTAAAGAAATATTCACTTTGTTGAGGAACATATCGTCTGAGATTGATAGGTGCAAGTTGTTTTTGTCCCTACACAAGTATTCAAACTGATTTAAAAGGTAAACACCAAGTGCATTGTTTTTTTTTCAAACGAAGAACAGATATCTAAATATGCCATTTGACAGCCTAGTCTATATGATATACCAGACTTGGGAGTCATACATGCATTTTTCTATATTACATAACTACACAAAATGAATTACGTATTCCTAAGTAAAAAAAAATACCATCATTTTTAAGAGACAAGCCTTTATTGCGTTGTTTTCCTACAGGCGGCGAGAGAACACAACAAGGTGACAACCGGGATGCACGAGGATTACGAGGACTTTGATGGGAACTTGCCCGGCCAAGGGCATTGGGTCAAAGGTCAGGCTTAGAAATACACTACACACTATAGTTCATCCCATAACTCGCTTTTATCCCCCATAACTTTACATCCAACTACTACATACAAAGGCTTATTTGTCAACTGTTGCAGTTGTCTCAGTTTCTGGGGTGGGCAATCTAAACTGATTTTGGTAAAAGGTACCTTGTTTGTTGCAGAATATAAAAGGCGATGTTTAAACGATAACGCAATAGTCCAGAATGTGGTTTTATGTAAAGAAGAGATGTGAATAGACAGACCATATGATAATGCTAGCTGTTTAACCAACTATAATTTATCTCTATCTCCGAATCCTGTAGGTGAAGAACAAGAAGTCGATCGCGCTGAATGGAGGCAACGATTCTGACGACGACGTGGATGAAATACCGTCTGACGACAGCGACGTCGTGAGTCTTATTTATGCTCCCCGCTGTTTATTTGTTTGTCAGCCTCTAAAAAAAACTGGCTGGGATTACAGGGGGTCGAAGTTTAAATTAAAAAGCACTTGCCCAAGGGCAAGTAACCCCTGAGAATTCACTTGCTCTTGAACACTGTCTTATGCTGACGCTCGTTTATCCAGATCTATTATCAAGGTCCTTTATCCCGACCCATACTGTATGTAACAAAATGTTTTTAGATCCCCCATTCCACTTTAGGATGACTACGGCACGTCCGAGCCACTCGACCCGGTGCTCAGTTTCTTCCGGGAGGGCACGGTGGAGGAGCTGACGGCCATGCAGGGCTGCAGCAAGAAGAAGGCGGACGCCATCGTCAGGCTCAGGCCATTCTCATCATGGAACGACCTGGTACGTATGCGGTGTAGGTGAACGACCTGGTCATTATACAGTGTTTTGGGGTGAGGTAGGGGGCTTAAAGAATAACTAATCATGGTGGATTGATTCGTCAAGCTGAGGCCATTCTTGCTTAATATTATAATTATTCTCATGGTGTGACCTGGTCAGTTTGCGGTGTTATACAGCCAATCAGAATCCATGAATGAATGTCATTCAGATAATGTGGTTTTAAATGTTTTTATTATTCAAACATCATAGAAATTTTTATATAATATAATGTATTGGACATCAACATCAATCATTCAATGTAGACATTCAGTATATATTCAATTTATCGATGTGAAATGTTTAATATTAGTTATCAGAATAACATTCCTTCTCAGTCATTCGCCAATCTACTGTGTGATTAGTGGGTGATACGGTACATTGAGACATTGAATACGAGGATTGAAAGGCAAGAGAAGACCAATGCAGACCTTGCACACACTTGTGCAGAAAGACATAGCACATATGAGTATGTTGTCCAATAGACCCAAATGACAATAAAGCTTGGAGAGGACAGTTGAGAAACAGACTGGGAAGCCAGGACACACCCTCAAATTGAAGAATGATGAGGGCCTGTGATCGATTGAACACTTTAAAGATAATCACCTAATTGCAATGATGATTAGAACTTTAAAACAACAATACGATACTGTGCTTGTTTAGGTACAGAATCTCGATTGAATTCATAAAACAAAGGTTGCTTTATTTATTATTCAGGTCTAAAAAACAGCATGATGTGTGCTGTACTCTGCAAACACCAATAATGTTTTAAAGAAAACCTTGCAAAAATAATGGTGTGTACCGGGGTTTTTAGGTGGAGAAACTTGAGAGCTGCAAGGACTTGAACCTGCAGCTGATCTCTGCGTGCAAGGAAGTGCTGAGAGTGCGGGGCGTTGTCAACAAACTCATGAACAACTGCATGCGCATAGGTAACAGCAACGCCACTTGGTTATTGACGATGGAAAAGTCTATGCCTATGGTTACATACATGTTTATCGCTCAATAAGGAATAACAGTTTGAGAATACTCTGAATGATGGCAAAAGTTTTATTTGCATTCCCTCAATGTAGTGAGTGCAATTAAATTTACACTAGCCAGTAGCGAGTGTCAAAACTTACAAAAACTGTAAACGTAAATGTGGTGGTTTATAGTCATGATCCAAGTCTTGTTCTCATGACTTTACATTTTATACCAGGTGATTAGCACACTTGTCGATCAGTTGATCATTTCTTATATACTTGCGCTGGCAGCACATTCACCGCACAATGCTAATCACTCACACAATCACTCGCTCTTTCAACCCTCTGTCCGGCTTTAAGATATCTGCATCGTCGTTGTTTTCAGCGTCTGAGATGGAGAAGATCGTGTCCGACATCACGTCCAAAACTGTGCTGGATGAGCACGATTCGGAGGACAAAGGCTACGTGAGCCGGCAGCCCGCCATCCTCAATCCACAGCTCAAGCTGAAGCCGTACCAGATGGTGGGACTCAACTGGCTCACCATCATGCACGACCAGGACCTCAACGGTGGGTGGGTGGCTGGCTGATAGTCTGTCAGAATGTCTGTCAGACAGTCTCGGTGTGTTTTGAGTGGCGGCGGCCTCTCAGACAGTCTGAATGTGGCAGATGACTTGAGTGGATGGGTGGCTGACAGTCAGGCTGGCTGGGTGTCTGGCTGGGTGTTTGTCTGCCTTGGTGACTGCCTGCTTGTCTGTCGGACTGTCTGGGTGTGTGTTTGAGTGGCGGCTGCCTCTCAGACAGTCTGAATGTAGCACATAACTTTATTTTCCTCTAAACCTATTGTTTTTATGCAATTAGACAAGGCTATGTAGTGAGAACGAAGCAATAAAATAAGATGGAATACTTAAAACTTAACCAGCTACATACATGCATTGTACATTTATTCTTTTTTTCCATAATCCTGAGTAGCAAGACTGAACTGTCCAGTAAACATAATGCACTCCAGCTAATGAATATAATGCACTACAACAGCTATATTTGTCCAGATATTCTTGGTGACAAGATGGACCCTGCTCTCGAAAAGGAAAATAGACAGTCCAGTGAACATAATGCCCTCTATTGCTTGTCACTGCAGGTATCATAAGTAACAAGACTAACTGTCCAGTGAACACAATGCCCTCAATCCACCATTATTTTTACATAACTTTGTTCACGCATCCTTGGTGAGGTTGCGGGGGCCTGATCTCCCAACCAGTGAACATAATAGTTTATTGGTTTTAAGTTTGCAGTTGTATTCATCTTTGGGATTTTGATGCCAATGCAACAAATCTTTAGACTTTTGTTTCTAGCATTTCATAGTTTATATCTTGATGGATAAACATACAACTCCTCCCTTGTTTTGGTATTATTTTCTATTTCTTGTGGTAGTCTGGATTTTTTGGGCTATAGGATTCTGTTCTACTTTGTATAGTTAAATTGTATTTTCCTAATGGTGAGCGTAGACCAGTAGGATTATGGATTTATTTGTCTAGAAATTTGGTTATGGCTGATGAAGTTTCTTTCACCTTATGGAAAATGTCCTCTACATATAATTCAAGAAATTGAGTCTTAATTAAAGGTAACTGAGGCGGGAATAAATGTTCCTTACTAAAAATATAATTCTAGATCCTATCTATTTTTCATATGCAAATCCTTGGTGGTGTTGACTAACCAGTGAACATAATGCACTCAATTGGTTTTGTTTGCAGTTGTTGCTCCTGGCAAGATGCACTCCCAGAAACAAATGACTGTCCAGTGATCATAACGCGCTCAATCCACCGTTGTTTTCGGCAGGTATCATTTTTGAAATGGGTCTGGGCAAGGCGATCCAGACATTCTGATACATGCTGGACATATAGGAATTGTTCGCTCCCCCTCCTCCACACTGACAACTGGCTCAGCTCCAGCTGTGGTGCCCGCCCGCCTTTTCTACTCAAGGCACTACTGGCCAGTCCCCTTATCCAAGGCCGTCTTGACTTGGGCATCTATGATACTCGATGTTTTCTTCTAGATTTCATGTAAAGTTAAATTTTTTGTTGTATTGTTGTGCTATATAACAACGATTGCACATAATGAAGACAGCAAAAGCTGCATTTTTCCACATGGAATCATTTTTCATTTTTAGAATAAGTAAGACATAAAAAGCACCAAATAACCATTTCTAGCATAGCAAGAATGGAGGATAGCCAATGAAGGATTGTGAACCGTCGGACCCATTTCAATCTTAACTTAACGGAGTGAAAAGGACTTGTAGTGCAGATGATGTACTACTTTGTGCTGTATTTCAGGTGATGATGTACTACATTTACATTGTACTGTGTTTCAGGTGATGCTGTACTACGGCAGTCAGGAGGAGCGTCGCGAGGTTCGCGCTCAGATTGCAGACGGCTCCCACGAAGAGTTCCACGTCGTCATGACAACGTATGTAAGCTCTAAACATGCGTAGATTGTGTTATGAAAACTATTTGCTCTATTTTTGCTGTCAGTGTATTATTTGGTAGGTAGTTTTGGTCTGAAAAAATAGATGTATAATTGAACACATGTTAATGTTTGAATAACTGTTATTGCATTAAAATCACTGTATTTCAAGTAGTAAACACTACTTGTCAAGTCCTTCAGCATAGCCTTTAAGACCACGTGGTTACTTGCCAACATGGCGTCAGCACTCTACATATATTATTATGCTCATGGATATTGATTGGGTTTTTTGTTGGGCCCAATGCGCAATGTGTAAATCTAGTATTCAAGTTGACCCATGTTCTTGCCAGTTACACCATGGTGGCATCCGCAGTGTAAATATAGATTCGACTGAATTGAACAGTGTTTAGGGAGCAATTTGACCAGTGAATCCGACCGTTAACAAGCACTTTTACCTTTGTACACTCTTCAGTTACAACATGGCGTCTGGCAGCACTGAGGACCGGGCTCTCTTCAAGAAGCTCAAGTTCCACTATGCAATCTTCGACGAGGGCCACATGCTGAAAAACATGTCGTCCATGCGCTACCAGAGTCTCATGAAGATCAAGGTGAGTAGGCTACTCTCTCTACAGTAGGACCTCGTTATCTCAAAGCTATCGGGAGATCAGTAGAATGCTCAAGATGCCAGTTTTCGAGATAACCAACTAATATATATTCACGTTGTAGTTGAAAGGAAAGGAAACTAACCTTCAGATAAGAGAAAATTTGAGATAAGCACTACAAAAATAACAAGGTTCTACTGCAATTGCTTATTTTGACCTACCAGTTAAGTGAGTTTTAGATGTACTCGTTCCGTAAAAGGGAATGTAGTACGTTGTGCATCAATTCCTGGAAATAAAGGTGTCACAAAGCTCATTGACAGAATGTTTATGTTCGTTTTGAATGACTACTTGTGCAATGTTTAACTTCTTTATTATTTATTTGACAATCTTACACCCGTTCAGTACAGCAATCTTTTAACTTGTGTCGACATAAAGCTCTCCAATACTACCTTACATACTATATATAATACTCATACATGAAAACATAACAACAACCATATAAACCAATATGTGGCAGGGGTTTTGGGGGAGTATCCCCCAATATCTTTTTTTTTTGAAAATGTGATGCTTCTTTCTGCAATTCAGTGTATAATTTACAGCAAAATTGGGTACTTGAAAGACTTAAAATAGATCTTTTTTTTTAAATGTCTAACAAAATTCATTTCATCACTTTCAAAGCTGTGTACTACTCGCGTACATTTGTCATTGATTTTTCCTTACTTTGAACGTCTTTACGTGAAAAGTAGGACGACCATCGTCCAAACCTTTGTATTTATTTTTAATCAAGTATGTTGAAACCAAGTTAATTACACTTTTATGTGCATTTTTACTGTCCTTTGTTCCTTCTAAACTCATAACAGTGTTATTGAATAGTCTTATTTGAATATCAGTTAAAAATCCATATTAAACTTAAGATTCAGAAATTTTTACTCAAATTCAGAAATTTTGGCCTCGGGATTCAGAAATTTCAAAATTTGAGGTTGGCAACGCTGCGTTCAGATGAACCTGCATGTGATATAAATAGCAATAAAATTGAATTTTTAACATTTAAAGACATAAATTGTAGCACTACTAAAATAAGACCCTATATTTGCAGACCACCTATTAAACTGGGACACCTCTGTAAACTGACCACCTGTGTGTATTTTCAGGCTGCGCGGCGCCTCCTGCTAACCGGGACACCTCTCCAAAACAACCTGGTCGAGCTGATGTCGCTGCTAGCCTTCGTCATGCCAGAGCTGTTTGTGGAGAAAGCAGACCAGATCAAGCGCATCTTCACCACCATCACCGTGAGTAGCGAGGCTGAATGATGGCCGCTAGGAGGCGTTGTTGTCTGCACTAATGTGTCATGCAGCGGCCATCTTGAATTTAGAACAAGTTTTATACAGCGCAACCATAAAAGTGTACCCAAACCTTGCACTACATGTGCTTCTGTGGGCGAGTGGATAGAGAGTTGGACTTGTGAGCAGAAGGTTTTGGGTTTGATTGCCAGTGGTGAGTGTTGAGCAAACTCATCCCTAATAGCTGCACACAGCTCCGTAAGTGTACCAATGACCTGGTGTAAAATGTAGTCGTGAGAGCAAAACTTGGATCACAAGTAAAAACCACCACATTTACTTGTGAATTTCTTCATGACAAATGCTGCTCTTCAACTTTTCAACAATATACGATACACTGTGTAAAACATTAAAGATGTTTTCCGATGAAGGAAGCATGTGCTTGAAAAGGCTCGATATGCTAACAGAGCTCAAAACTAGCGACTTTGGTCACTTGCTTTTTGGACAATGTTACCTACAAACATGTTAGAACAAAATTAGAACAAATTATATATGAAACACTCCAACTGCTTCCCGTTAGAAAAGGCAGCTACGAGAAGGAGTTGATCGTGACTGGCAATGTTAAATGTTGAATGCAGAAGAAAAAACTTACTAAACATTTCTCTCGTTTTTGTTCAGAGTCGTACTGAGAGCAAGGGTAGTTATGAGAAGCAGGTGATTCTCAACGCCAAGAACATCCTCAAACCGTTCTTCCTGCGCAGGCTCAAACGAGACGTGAGTATCAATTATAGAAGCTTCATTCAAACAACAACATATTTTTAGTTTCCCTCTCCCAAGAAATAACAAAACACAATGTAAACGTTTACTAAAAAACATAATGTAAACACTGTGATGACTGACTGCTCCCACCACCAAACACTCTGCTTGGTCAGCACGAGGATTTGGAAATTGACCTCAATTATCACTAGCTTTTCATGTAATTTTGAATATGAATAGATCACTATCAAATTAAATTGAATCTTCAGCAGCTGCCATTCAAAGTTGGGAACCTCAACAGACACAATCCTTTTTATTTTGGTTCCGTTTTGGTGTTTATGTAGGCCAGTCATGCACTCTGGTTGCTATCACATTTGCTAATCTTTTTCCCCCTCAAATTGAGGAATATTTATACGTATTTGGGGCCTGTCCAAACAAATTTACGATTTGATTGATTTCATGTATATTTCACCTGACCTCATCATACCAAACGACATCGTTGCAGGTTCTGCAGCAGTTGCCATCCAAGTATGACTTGATCAGAAGGTCCTGCTAGGTGCCACTATGGTGTCCTTCATAAGAACTTTTTATTCGGGCTCATGTTCCCTCATAAGAAACAACATCATTGCAGGTTTTGCAGCAGCTCCCGTCCAAGTCGGACCTGATAGAGAAGGTGCCTCTGGGCGGCGAGCAGCAGACGCTGTACGACGGACTGAGGACCGAGTTCAGCCGCGCAGTCAACGAGACCGGCGCAGAGCGCCTACAGGGTATGACCTTTAACCTTTTAAAGACCGCCTCCTACAGGGTACGACCTTTAACCTTTTAGTGCAGCCATGTGGTCCATGAGAATGGCGCAGACCGGCTACAGGGTACGACGACGGTGTTTTATGAGTACATGTGCAGACTAGGGCTGTGACGGTTTCAGTTCGATTTGATTACAGTTTTTATACTAAAACTGATATGAGCTTGGTCAGTTGACATGTCTTAATGTATAGTGTTAAATGTGTACCGGCTCGTGTGGACCAGTCGGAAGTCGCCTTTACACCTAACATCTGGTGTAAGCCATTAAACGACTGATGATATAGAAATTTGTCAAATCAGACACTTCCATACAACCTTGACAATTTTAGCATGTAATAGTAATTTGATTGCTATTAGTTCACGCAATACCTACATTTCAGGCCAGGCGGGTTCAGCCATGATGATGCAGCTCCGCAAGGCTGCGAACCACCATCTGCTGCACCGGCGCCAGTACAAAGCACAGACGCTAAAGGCTATGGCCAAGGTCATCGTCAAGGTCAGGGAAACTACATATTACTAACGTATTACCTCACTTACTTACCCCTCTGGACACAGGCTGTCGACTTTGTCTCCCAACATATTATGATATGATTCCCTATATTACAGTCATTCAAATGAATGAAATACTTCGACGGAGTAATTTGTGAGGAAAAAACTTGCAGTTTGCATTTCATGTCAACGACAAAGACTTGAACTCGGACATTTCAATGCAATTTTTGAGAGAGCCTCCAATCTTATTTTGTTTTTGATCTGCTTATGAGAAAACCATCAAATTTTCAAAAAACAATGAAATTTGGCTTTAGTTATTTCCCTGTGAGTTATTTGTTGATTGTGTTGTGTAGGAGCCCGACCACCCGAACGCCACAGAGCAATACGTCATTGAGGATATGGAGGTGATGTCAGACTTCGAGCTGCACAAGCTTTGCTGTAAATACAAGGTAAAAACTCACACCAGTCTTCCACAAGCCTCAATGGTTACTCTTCAGCAGGACTAGTAACTTTAACCCATACTCTACCGCCGATGTCATTGGCTTGACAGAAAAATACACGCCCACAAACAAACCCGATTTGACAGTTATAGGTTTAAAACAATAACTTTTCTGGGGCCTCGGTAAATAGTAATTTCTTTACATAATTTTCACGTGTGTTCAGAATCGTATTGGGATTCTTATTTTTAGAAAATCGTAACAGAATTATGATCTTATATGTCTAGAATATTTTTCAAAGATCGAGCTGGTCCGTCCCTCGATTCAAAATGACTATAGAATGTTGGCATTTAAAAAGTTGTGATTTTGGCAATTCTAGTCATCGTACAATAATATTGTTGATCATGGATGTCAAAAAACACATGAATGGAACAAAAATATATATAACAACACTTACAGTAGAGGGTAACCAATATGTAGCAGACTTCTAAACTTTAATGTCATAAGTTCGGTGTTTAAATCGTCTGAAACCATGACGTCGTTGACATTCTCCACATCAGCCTTGAATATAGACATAAATATTGCTGGTAGACCTGTCCTTCGGTACATGGTTACAAAATCGATTTATGTAATATCCGATGTGTGAATTCATATTCGATAACTCATCGTAACAATGATAATTAATTATTTATAAAAATATTACACAATTGGCTTGCTTCTTACTACGCCATTTGTAATATCCCATAATTAAGCATAATCTCGCTTCTCATTGGTCATACATGTAAATAGTGGAGGAAGAAAATATGTTAATAAAAATAAGTACAATAATGAGCCAAATAAATGAAATTAAATAGGTCAACCATTGATGAAGCAGCATTGTTCTGCATAATAATCATTCTGGCTATATCAGTCATAATGTATGTAAACTCATTAGCATATTAATAGATGCACGTCCGAGCCTTTATCACAAGTCGCAGTATTTTTTTACGAAGCAGAGCGATGTAGACTAAAGCCTTTATCGAAGCAGAAGTGGTGTAGTTGTGGTATAAAAGTTTCATTTGAAGCTGTTTCTTTGGGGTTATCTGCTGATGACGTCAATATAAAAAAATAAATCTCCTCAGTTCCATCATAGAGAGCCAGGAATTCCCTTCAAAACGGTACATATATGATATCTGGGGTCAATTTTCATTGAAATGTGAGTTTTTGGCGATGCAAATAAGTTGCATGAAATAGATTGCCGATGGGCAAATAAATGTTTTTCGAAATGATAGTAAAATTATATCAATATCCTGCGTATTTGCCACACAATTTACATCGGTATGTAAAGTTTATTCACTTTAGTTTGACATACTAGATTATCACGTGAGTATGGACTGTCCTTTTGTATGAAAAGTTGGTTGAAAGAGAGTGCGATATTTGCATAAAAAAGTCGGAGTTGACTCCGCACTGCTAGAATACGTGTAAAAAGATACTAGTCGTTCCAAAAGTTACTCGTCCTGACAAGTTGCCAAACGTGTTTTGGCTCAGCAGCTACTCATATGCAGGACGAGTGAATTGAGTTCAGCATGAGTCCTCCCCAATTTCTACTTGTCTAGACGAGCGGACTAGTGACTAAATGGGAGACTGCACTCAGCAGTCATGATTAACCCCTCAGCTGCTCATATTGACAAGTAAAACTATGTGGACGACGAGTAAAAAGTGTTAGCAACTCCTCCTTTTGATGAATAGCTTTGAGTCTGGTTCACTTGGCATACTACAGGTATTGAGATTTTACAAATAGGACGAGTACATTCTTTGGAGGACAGGTAGATTTTTGAGTGTTACTCGTCCTGCTGACAAGTAGCACTTATTTTTCCACCTAATCCTTACCCTACTCAAGCACAGTGGTTTTGATTTGATATGTTTTAAACTGCGCATAAATGATGTTAAAGATTGGTAAACTGATTCCTCAGATTTGGCACTATTTTTTCAGCGTTTGCACAAGTATAAACTGGGCATGGACCAAGTCACAAACTCAGGCAAATTCCGCCGCCTCGACGAAATGTTGCCGACAATGAAGGAAAACGTAAGGACTGCTTATGTAAAATTTATATACTGGTAGGCTTTGCTAGTAGTCAAATTCCTGGTGTAACAAAAAAAGAATGATAGACAAGATTTTTTTTACTTGCAATGGTAAGAATATGAGCAGTAACCTTCCAAAAGTACTATATATTTTATTTATGACAATCTTTATGTTAGACCCAAAAGCAATGCAATAGCAAAGCCTATTGGTGTGTGATTTCATCTCGATATTTGATGATCAAAAGTACCTTTCTTATTATTAGTGATACCATAGTAGTTTTTTGTAAGTGGGTAGAAAAGAAATTCACATTTAGAAATGATGTACGTCAGGGAATAGACGTGCCTTAGTTATTAGTAGTGGTCAAGTTATTGGCACCATTATAAAACGTCTACAAATGAGTGAATTAAAAGATATGTATGTTGGAGCCAAATAGCTATAAACCAAGAAACTACATATGTAACCATATTAAAAGCCCCAGCCTGGCATCAGACACCTCTTACCTTTGACCTGTGGTTGACCTCTAACCATTGATGTTGCCGTTTGGTTTCCAGGGCGACCGGGTGCTGATTTTCTCTCAGTTCACGATGATGATGGACGTGATGGAGACGTATCTCGAGCACCGCGGATACTCGTATCTGAGGCTGGACGGATCCACGCCCGTGCAGGAGAGGTCAGTACATACGCACACACATGTGCATGTACTCACGCACAGATTCCCACGTGCACTCTCACACGCACTCGCACACATTTTCAGGCACGTGCACATATTCACGGACCGTAACAGGACAAAATGTTTAAAATAGAACCTGTTTATGTGGACACTTTCTATGTAAGGGACACTTTTCACTTCTTGTCGTAGGTGTCCATTAAGACAAGTTCAAGTGTACGATGGGAAAGCCCAGCTTTATTGTCATTGTTATATTAAAAGTAATGAAATAAAAAATAAAAAAATATTTTGCGGACAGGCAAAAATGACAAATTTCTGGGATGATGGAAGTTCATTTATATTGGATCTTATAGA
>CM032666.1:61660642-61695248 GCA_019095985.1 Streblospio benedicti | reverse complement strand
GATCAACCGTTTCTACATTTGTTTACAGACAGGATCTGATCGACACGTTTTCCAATGACGAGTCCATCTTTATCTTCCTACTCTCCACAAAAGCTGGCGGACTCGGTAAGTCCAGAGAAAATATATAACTAAGTTCTATAATATTGGTGGTGATTTCTTATTGTTATATATGATTAAAGCCACAGAAAACTTTCATTGACAAGGTCTTCTCCAAATATGTCCAGTAACTTTAATTGTAGAAATATCATGTTAAAAAGCGTATATTTTCTGTACATTTCTGTGCAGAAGTGGCAATGTTTTCACCTCACTGGTGTTTTACCATGTGACATGTGGCCCATGGGTTTTCTTGAGAATATCTTAGTCTTTAGAGCATTAGTTCACTTGTTCTTGAAAACGCCTTTTAACCCTTCTCCACTCACGTTACGGGATATGACAGCTGTTTATATCCTTGCAATATTTTGCAGTGTAACCCGAATAAAATATTTCCATTTGTTGGAGTTGTGGGGCCAACTTTAAACTGCCATAATTTCGATAATAATGCATGTATTTCGATCATCTTTTTACCCAGTGTGCAGAATCCATTTTAGTTTACCCCATTTCCTATTTCTCAAATGTTTTTAACCCAAACACCACATTTCCCATGCTTAGAAAGAACTATGTTCGGTTCGCTGGAAATGGGGTGATTTGCAGCGAGTAAATGAACTCAGTAATTAGGAAATAATTAGAAATATTCATAATGCAGTTTTGGTAACGATTTCTATATCACTATAACGCTAAATTTCTTCGCATTATGAATATGTATTTTATATTAAAATTGAACAACCATAACCATGTCTACAAGTCGGACAAACATTGTGGTTTTTCCATTTTGTGCAACACGGAAGTAAAATGGCGCCGGTAATTTGCAAACTAATACTGTCAAATGAAATTTCTTTTTATTCTAAAAAAATATTGAAGTAACGGTAAAATAAATTACATATGATGATACCTTATAAAGTTTTACAGAAAGTTTTCTAGTTTTCATCACGATGGCACAGCTTTTATACCCCAAACGAATGACTTGTTTGATGAAGCTTTTGACAGCTGAAAACATGAAATGACCCGGCCGGTTTAGGCCGATGTGAGGGAGACCGGCACACGGCTGGTTTTGGCCATTTTGAGGGGTAAAGGGTTAATTAAACAGTAAAAATGATGAAGAGACTGGCTGTAGTTTTCACTCTCTCTTACATGTGTTTACAGGCATCAACCTGACGGCGGCGAACGTCGTGATTCTGCACGACATCGACTTCAACCCCTACAACGACAAGCAGGCAGAGGATCGGTGTCACCGTGTCGGCCAGACCAAGTGAGGGGCTGTGGGGGTCTTTGGCTAGTAGAATGTCTCTTTGTCTAGGTGTATGTGTGTATGTGTATTTGGCTGGTTGTTGTCTGTGTCTAGGTGTGTGTGTGTGTGTCTTTGGTTGGGTGAGTGTGTGTGTCTAGGTGTGTGTGTCTGGCTGGTTGAGTGTCTGTGTGTCTTTGGCTGGTTGAGTGTGTGTCTAGGTGTGTTTCTGGCTGGTTGAGTGTCTGTGTCTCTGGCCGGACGAGTGTTGGTGTCACCACGTCAGACAGAGTGAGTGAGTGTCTAACTGAGTGGGTGTCTGTGGCAGGTTGGTTGGCCAGCCAGTGAGATATCACGATAATTCTCTGAACCTCGATCTGAGTTGTGGGTGAAGGAGTGGACTTATCAGGGTTTGTACCATGGGCACATGCATCATAAAACGCAAATTCCAACTGAGACTGATGAATCATCATTCTTTTTTTTTCCTCCTTCATTGTTTACGTAGTTCTAGTATACTAGAAACAATGATGGGGGAAAGAAAGAATGATGAGTTATCACGTTCAGTTGGAATTCCCCCTTCACAATGCATATGTCCATGGTTAAACTCCCACCAGAGATAGTCCTCACCTGACTTGGACCCATAAATCTAATGACGTACTTATAGTAATTGAATAATATACACCCAAGTCAAAAAATCATCACTAATAATTATTAAAGTCTTAGATTGAATTATGGTTTCACACAAGCTTTACGTTACCACGGTTACCATATTATAGGGACGTTGCGGTGTACCGGTTTGTGAGTAAGAACACGATTGAGGAGGGCATGCTCCGCTGTGCTCAGATGAAACTCAAACTGGAACAGGATGTGACGGGGCAGAGCAAAGGTGGGCACGAAAGCAGTAGTTCTTGTTATTTTGTTGTTTTTTAATGCTGCTTTATAATATCAAGAGAAAGTTTTAAAGTTGTAACGTTATAATTCTTTTGTTAAGTAGCATAAAGGACTCAGGACTCGCATCTAGATTGATCTCAAAAATTGTAGTAGTCAAGTGATTAAAAACAACAACTTTAGCCTGTTTGTTTTCGTACCCAGATGAGGAGGAAGACACGAATGTTGCGTCGCTGCTGAAGGAAGCTCTCGCCGTCCAGGCTGATTGATCTCAGCCTCTGTCAACTCTGCACACTTCTCACAAACCCCGGCTGATCGAGTCGTCAGGGAATCTTTGCCGATGGAATTGGAAGGGATATTGTAATAAAAATGGTGGAAAATATGAAATTTTTGTGAGCTGATGATCATTCCTGTTTAGTTCCTAATGAACTTGGAAGGGGAATTTTGGCGCGATAGTGTTTTTTAAGTAGCTAAGTTACTCTGCGAAGGGATTTAGTTGAAACAAAAACATTAACTTGTAGACTGATTATACTGTGGATGCGACTGTTTTACTGTTTAAAAAGTATACTTGAAGAAGAAAGGTCACATATTTATAGCTTTATCTATTAGGTTTTTAAAAAGAAGTGCATGAAATTGGGATATTTTGAGAGTGCTCTGTTTCTCATGACAAGAAATCGAGTGTGGAATATTTGTCTATTAGCGTAGAAATGCTGGATTCATAGTGATTTGGCGGTCACCGGAGCATCACATCCTAACTTATTCAGGGTTTATTATCTGAAGTTATTGAAATATAGATATTGACCAATCCTTTCATGTCCAGTGTGAATGGGGTTGCTGAAACATGAAACATCATTGAAAACTTGTCATATTTGAATGCATTTATCATAACTAACATGTTCGACATCCACCAGGCCTTCGATTGTTAAGAATGAAATATTTAAAACTACATTCTCGATAATAAAGTTCATGATCAGATTCTGCTTCTCGCGCAACTTGAACAAGGAGAAAAACAGTGCAACCAGGATGTGTAAAATTGCTTATTTTGTCTTGTACAGGAAATGGGGACTAAATGTTAGGTAATTGTATAACAGGGTCCGTATCTATCTAGTATATCATATTATGAAGTACCATTGGAGAGTCCGATGTGTGAGTCTATTATGTACTTCTCAACTATAAGTACAATGTATGAGCATGAAAAGGACTTTGTATTCACTTAAAATGTTCGGGCTTAAGTACTTAATGTGCTAATACTGTTTAAAAGGATATTTATGTCTAAAATAGGAGGATGAAAGAAAGCTAGAAATTATCAAATATATTATAGAAATTGATATAAGAAAGAGCAAGTGTTTTTTTTTTTGAAGGATTGAAGTATCGTTTCTTTATATAGTAGTGTCTGTGAAGATTTATTCAAATTCTGACAATTATAAATGTTGATTTATTTAATAATTATAGGCATTCTCAGTTCTTGCTTATGTGTTATTTTGCATGAATGAATTGGAATTGTGCATGATTTACGTGATAAATACTGGTAATGCTTTCTAGCTGATGTAGACGTTGTCTCCAAGTTATTGGCACGATCCAAACATTCGTTTATCTCCATGGTGACATGTATGTCTTGCGTTCTAAATGTATTTAGTGGACAAAACTGTCTCAGAAATATTAGTTGAATGAATGCGCTAATAAATGTTTTAGATGGTACTAATAACTTGGTCACAAAGTCATACAATATATTTCTGTTATATCTATTGAAAAGACATGGTATTTTGGGCTGATGATTAGATTAAGTCATACTGGGTATGTAATTGTGAAGATAAGAAGGAAATGAAAGTTTTGTATTGTAAGTAAGAAAATGTATGTCATAATCTTTTTACACTGAATTACACAAACATTTTGGAACTTGTAGATTTTTATATGTATGTACAATTGCTATAGTTAGATAATAACCCTGTAAAAATTAATAGGTTTTACAATACAAGGGTTCATGGGAAAATAAGGTTATTTAGGGAGTGCTTTGGTTTATGCGGCAAAGCATTATATGATTTTGTTGGCTTTTTATTTCCATTGACACATTCGATGCATAAATATCACTAAGAAATGTTATACCCCTCCAACATATATATTTTAATTTATTTAAAAAGAATTTTTTTTGAAGCTACAGCTTAATATGAAGCATGAAAAATTTCTAGTGCATAGAAAATTATAAATTCTATACACAAATTTTATAAGAATACATTACTTTACAATATCACGCTTGTTAAAATATTGGATGCTAATATACAGTACTGTCACCGTATAAGAATCACAGTTATTTCTGTAAAAGTATTACCATATTTTACGTTTCTGGAAATAACACATATTACGGGTAATTACTTAAATTTCTAACTGCATATAGCGAATTGTCCGTATTTACGGGATGTCCCACTATATTTTGCAGCATTTCCCATATTTTTCAAATTTCGCAAATTAAGCAATTTACAAGAAAATCACGTATTTAAACCTGCATCAGTGGCTCACGTCCCTGTCAACTTCGGCATCTGGAGTGAGCTGTTTTCCGTCTATATATACTATGCCGAATTTGGACTCCAGAAATTTGTGTGTCTGACCACCTGCATAGCAGTGATAGCACAAACATTTGCACCATGTCTGAGCACAATGCACCCTCAACGCAATGGGGGAAAACTGCATATCTCAATTATGTCTTCACATTGTACAGATTGTGTGTCAATCTACCCATATACAATCCACAAGCAGCAGTATACATCTATATTTTAAACTAGTGTTGTCCATTATGCACTCGAGCACATAATGGACAAGACTGGTTTAAAATAGGGAAGTATTGTACTACATGTGTGTGGATTGTGTAGTAGTAAAATTTGCAGTAAATCTGTATAGTGTGAAGCATTTACATACGTAGAGATTCATTTCTGAGTTGAGGTTATGTTGCTCTCAAATGTGGTGTACGTGTTTGAGGCTTGAAAGGTGGTCAGACACAGAAATTTCTGCAGGCAGCTTCAGCATAATATATAGGAAGACTGACCTTCTCTTCATGTTGTACATGCTTCAGCAGTAAGTACATGCTCTAAAATAGTGTACTCAGACATGATCAAACAGAAATATCAGTATTTTCGGTGTTGTCAGAAATGTTAGAAATTTCTATAGTTGGGTGAAATTTCTGCAATAAAGGTGTTACTAGTACGCTGTTTACGGGTATTTCGATTCGCTGATTAACAGTAATTTCTGGAAATTTATGCGTATCACGCGAAAACTGGTTGAGTTCAATGGAATTTTCTATAATTACTGTGGTCCTTATACGGTGACAGTACTGTAGCATAAAAAAGTTAACATTTACAGAGGTACCGGTATGCTTTCATTATCAAAGTTACGATTGAAGAGAAGACAAGCACCTGTGTGACTGATCTAGACCGATCTAGTAACTGGTGAACAGAATCTGTGAAAGAACACCGTTTTCATGACATCATAAACATTTTTGAAATTCATAAATAATGCATTTATAAACAATAGACTAGACATTCAAAAAATCTTCCATAGTTAAATATGAAAGCTTTCAAACCACATTATTAAAAATAAAGTTCATGGGTAGATTATGTTGCATACTCTTGATTTTCTTATATAAGTGAAATGTTCAAAGTTCTGACCGTGTGTTTGACATTCTTTTTGTAATGGTTTTATATTGTGTAAAAATATAGCTAATGTAATGTATTTGATATGAATGTAAGAGTAGGTGAGAACACATATGGTTAATAAAGTTATTTTATAGCAATTGTTTGACTTATCTGTACAATCTTTAAATATTCTTACACCAGTAATTCTTTCTGAAAAGTTTTTTTTTCTTTTTTTTTTAAATAGCAATATAAATATTTAATTTCAATAATAAATGTATCTTGAAGAGAAAATGAAATGAAAACTATGATTAGCATAAAAATGTCAGTGTCTTCAACTTTCAAATGTGAAAGCTACAGGTTTTAGAATTAGTTGAAAAAGGGAGGTGGGTGGGGGTAGTCATACGTATCATGAAACGGAAACCCCTCGACCTGCCTCTTAATAGTTAGTTTGGCGGTTGTTAAGAACGTGCTTGGTTATTGTCTAGGTTGGGGTCCCAAATAAAAAGCATGCAACCATGCATTTGTGGCTGACTGTGTTGTATGCACTCCACTTATGTGGTCATTGTGCGTGTCATTCGTAATATTTGTTTTTATTTTTGGTTTGATATTATTCATCATACAACATATTAAAATGCACATTGCAACAAAATTAGCAATAAGATAAATTTAGTAATCTAGACAAGCAAAACATTTACTGATACTGATCACAGGTTAACAATAATATTGGGGAAATATACTGATATTACTAACAAGAGATACAAATATTTGTGTAAACACATGAAAAATTACAAAAAGGTTAGCAATCAAAGTGTTGCAACTGAAAAGTGCCAATTACTTACTTCCATATTGGCCATTAGTATTTAGTAATAACAAAACAACATCAAACAAGTGATTGCAGCCATATTAAATCACATACACATAACAGGGAAATAATTAAACAACATACTCTGGCAATTCTATTATCTAACATTTGTTTCAAATACACAATTTGTTTTAAACATTCTCTTGTCATCAATTTGTTTCAAGTGAAATAGGACTTTATTCCACAATTTTATCCCATTGTTTAAAAAGGAAAGTTGAGTCATAAGTTTTAACACCTGGTACTATTAAAAGCTGAGTTACTATGTCTGTGCTGTGATTATGATTAAACACGTGTAGCCATACAGAGATAATCAAGGGCAGTACCATGAAATACATTGCACACCATATTTACAGAGATAATCCACACTTGATAAGTCTTACTAATGTTGACTATAAAATCTTAACGTTGTGTCTTGCCAATAAAATTCAAAAAGTGATAAAGAAATTGATTGATCCTGATCAAGTTGCCTATATTAAAGACAGGTTTATCGGCTCAAATGTAAGGCTAGTTCAGGATGTCATTGGATACAGTAATGATGGTATCCTTTTTTTCTCAGATTTCAAGAAAGCGTTTGACTCCCTTTCTTGGAATTTTATTTTTAAATGTCTTGAAAGATATAATTTTGGTGAGTCTATGCTGAGATGGTTGAAGCTTCTATACACTAAACCAGTTGCCACTGTAAAGAACAATGGGTATTTTTCTGAACCTTTTGATATTGAAAGGGGCCTAAGGCAAGGTTGCTGTGTATCGTGTCTAATCTTCATTTTATGTGTTGAGGTTCTAGCAAATAAGATCAGACGGAATTGTAATATCACGGGAATACAACTTAATAATAAATCTGTTAAGTTATGCCAGTATGCTTACGATGCAACTTTTTTCTTGAAAGACAAAGATGAGCTTGATCTGTGTATCAAGGAGATCTCAGAATTTGGCTATTAGTCAGTGGCATGAAATTAAGAGGAAATGTGAAGGCCTCTATATTGGGAAACAAGCAAACAAGCAAAACAATTGCAAACTTGCTAATATAAATTGGCCTTTATCTCCCATCAGGTGTCTGGGTATATATGTAGGTAATGATAAGAATGAATGTTATAAACTTAACTGGTGTAATCGGATAACAAATATAGAATGTTTGTTAAATATATGGAAACAGAAGATTAACGCTAATTGGAAAGGTACAAATTATCAAGTCTCTTGCTTTATCTAAAATTGGGTTTGTAGCTTCGTGTTGTAATATGCCAAATGATATTACTATTAAACAGATTAATAGCTTGTTTTATAGGTTTTTATGGTGGAAAGTGGAAAGAATTAAGCGCAAGTCCATTATAAATAAAACAAAGAAGGGCGGTCTTGGAATGATAGATATTAAAACGTATCTAAAGGCCGCCAAGGCCGCCAAGGCTGCCTGGGTGCCTAGGCACTTAAAATGTAAGGGAGATAACTGGACTGAGATTCCTCTGAAGTATATGAATAGATTAGGAAAAGATGAGTATATATTGAGAACGATGGCAAATAACAGTAAAATGTGTCCTATGGTTGATACTTTGCCAGAATTTTACCAACAAGTTATGATGTCTTACAATAGGGCTAAATTGAATCATACAGGGAATGTAAATTTGACATTGCTAGAGCAGCCTTTGTTTGGCAACCACAATGTCAAGCTATTACTAAATGGTAGTGAAAAAATTCCTTATTTTACTAGCTGGATTTATTCTGGGTTTGAATGTATTGGTAATCTAAAATTAAGAAATGGACAAATAGATATGAACTATATAAATGAAAAACTAGTTGTAAAAGTTAATATGCTAGCTGAATCAAACACATTACAGAAGGCATTACACCACTATGTAGATGGTTTAGATAATGTTAAACCTAGTAATATAAAGAGCCCTCTATTTGGCAATGAGGACGTAGGTACAATTGTAAAGAAGAAATCAAAGTTTTTTTATACATACATTTTAGAGTCAGAAATACCAAGATGCCAAGCTTTTTGGTGCAATGTTTTTAATAAAGACATCAACTTTACTTCTGTTTACACTAATAAGGTTTCTAAGATTAGTGATGTAAAATTAGCTGAAACTAATTTTAAAATTTTACATAACATTCTACCATGTGGTGAAAACCTGGTAAAATGGAAGAAAAAGAATGATGACAAATGTTCTTTGTGTTGTGAAAAAGAATCAATTATTCATATGGTATACAAATGTAAATATATTAATCCTTTCTGGAGAATTGTTGAAAATGCTCTAAGTATTATAATTGACATGGAATCTGTTTTTCTAGGAATTAATGAGCATATAGACAAAATCAATTTGAACACTTGTATATCAGTGATTGTGTATATAATTTATAAAAGCTGGTTGGAATCTTCCTTAACTGATAAGGCTAGGAACCATGCTAATATTATTAAGGATTTTGAATTTCAAATAAAATATTATAGAGATATGTATAATAAAACAAGGTGTTTAAAGGATGTATGTACAAAACTGAAATTGATAACAGATAATATTGTGTGTTTTCTGTCATTTATGAATTATTTATTATGAATTTGTGTGGGTAAATTAACAAAATATTGTGCTGTTAAGTTTGGAAGTTTATATTAAATTGAAAAGTCCTAGGTTTAACATGTCATTGCAAAGTGTTCGAATTTGCTAAAGATGCAAATTCTGACCTCATCTGTTTATGCATGTATTAGTCAAAAATATTGTGAGAAGTTTTATTTATTTATTACATATATTATTTCAAAACTTTATCCAAAGACATAGATATGAATACCATAGTAAAATTATTGTAACATGGTGAATGTATAGGTGTGTAACTTTGATTCTTTGGTGCTATTGTACTTTTCTCTTACAGTATGCAGTATTTTTACTATTTATATGGTATGAAGGATCAGGATGGGGTAATATGTTAAAAAATAATGCAAACTTTGGTTATTCATGTCTACCTTTACATCAAGTATTATTGAAAGTTTTTTTTTTTTTTTTTTTTTTTTTTTTATATATTGAGAGCATTGCAAAATAGATCTGAAATAGCTATGGTCAACGTGGTTACGATTTTACGTTTAACTTTGAAAGTTGGAAGTGAGTCTGTTTTAAAAGTATGTTTAACCGGTGGTACATGAGGGCAAAGAGAATGTATGCTTTCAGTTTTAGTTCAAACACCAAATTATCCTTTTGTATTTAAAACTATTAGGTTGTGTTTTGTTCGATTGTATGATCTTACTTTTATTTCTGTACCAACCTGTTTTATTAAATGTTGAGTTGTAAATATTAAAAAAAAAAAATAAATAATCCACACTTGATTCAACATTTCATAAATTTAGTTTTTCAACACCAGATTACATAAGATAATACATTAGATAATGTCATGAATCATATTTCAGAATGTATCCAACACTTCTCTTCTGCAAATTTTTACCACGATATCACACGATACATTGTCACATGCTTTACTTTTTTTCATTGTATATTTTTAACTCATGTTAACTGATGGTCAGCTGACTGTCCATCTAGGACCAATAATCATATAATTGAATCCAAGCAGCGCAAGGTCCCATAATTATACATATTCACACTTATGGGGTCGATATGTGATTTCAAATGACTGTCCTCATGCTACCAAACACATTTTTTACACATATGCAGGGTCGTTATGAGAGCAATGCTGGTGCATTTTCAAGCCAAATAAAGATTTTTTTTTTTCAAAAAAAGTGAGGGGGTACTTTTTAATATTTTCTCTAAGTCAGACCAAAATCTGGCAAAAAGGTGAGGGGGCACGTGCCTCACTGGCCCCACCGCTTGCTACGGGCCTGAACATAATAACCATTGATTCATTTCAAACTTTTAATGTTACAATTTGATTGTAGTAGTACACCCAGCTACTGAAGCGACGCAATTACACCTAAATTTATAGTCCAGAATCATTTTTTGGAAGGAAAGCAGGTAATAGTAATTGAATCATGAAACATTATAAAGAAAATGGTTCCAGCTGATTTTTGATCATGCATTAGATATAATCGCAACATATCCAGGAATATTCTGTTGAAGCTTTCCACCATACCATTCCTTCATGCATTGCCCATTGCTGTACCAATAATAAAGATCAATATATCTTGCAATAATGGTGCAAAGGAAAGTCCATAGGTAAAATCATTTCAGCTAATAATAAAGATTTTTGGATTATTTTTGCAAAAGAAAAATATTTTTTTATGTCTTTTAAATCCTCAAATATTGTTTTTGGTGCATATTGGACTTGTCAACAATATTTTTTGACGTGTACACAAAATAGGGGTCATGTCTATACCAAAAAATGTAAAAATAAGGGGTCATGTCCATACCAAAAAAGGAAAAAAGGGGTCATGTCTATACCAAGAGAGTGAAAAAGGTAACCCATTTTGGAGGCACATCCGTACTAACCCGGACAATGCAAGACCCCCCCTCCCCCACCCAGGGCAGGCTTATCAGTATCTATGATCATCCATGGCAAATGTGTAATATCTGACACACAAGAGAAGAATTTTATCCAACCAGGAGCATGTTGGAAATAGATCTGTGATTCTTCACCCGAATAGTGAGTGACATCCCATTAATAAAAGTTATTGATCAGGTAACAGTATTTCTAACATTAGTATATGAAATATGGTAATCATCATGTTGGTAGAACCAAAACCACAAATCATCTGAAATGGCAGTTTTTTGAGCTGTATGTATGTATGTATTTGGATCTTTGACAAGGAGTATATGTACTCGAAATTTAAATAAAATATTTTATTTTGATAGTTTGTATTTGGATATAATAGCGATAATTAGAAACAAGAGGAAATGAAATCATATGCTATGTACCTAATCAACAGAACATTGAACATCTTCAACTGTAGGAATTGACCACGAGATTGGAGTGTCAATTGCAAAATTGAGCATGCTGACGTCTGAGACGTCAGCATGCTCAATTTTGCGATTGACACGACAATCGAGTGGTCAATCACCATTCTATCATGACTAAAATCCATTTTATTTTAAAATAAATCATATAACATTCTCATTGCAAGTCAATTTTGCCAAAAAAGAGCACCGAGACCACTACTACGGCTCTAGTCTAAACTTCTGCTCTCAGCTACACGGAACACGCCTTGCGACGTCAGCGGCTGTATTGATAATGTGAGGAGTTTAGACTAGCGCCGTAGTAGTGGTCTCCGCGCGCTCTGGAGCGTGTTTTCCATCGCAAAATTGAGCACGCTGATTGACCAATCAGCGTGGGTTATTGGCGGTGATTTTTGCACGGAATGATAGAATGTTTCTTTAGTACTTGAATTTTACACTGTAGTAAGGGAAGAGTCATTTTGACTTTCTCGGGGGTCGGTTGGTTTTAGGGGGGGTCGAACTTTTGAAAATGATCTTTTAGGGGGTCGGACTTTTAAATCTCAACTAGTAGGGGGGGGGGGTCATACTTTTGAATTTTGACATTTTGAAATAATAATAAAATCATAATGAACACCAAACGTTCATCTATCATATAGTATACTGTATACTCATGAAATTTAAAGTTGAATACTAGGCATTCATATGTTAACAGCAGTGATCAAACTTTAGTCTCAAATAAATCATAATGAACATCTACATTTATGTTCTAATAGAATCATTATAATCATCATCACACGTTTAAAGCTAGGCGTTTAAAGTCCTCTCTTGGAAATCAATCAAAGGCTTTTACAAGGTCAATAAACGAGAAGTACATATGTAGTGTCTTATTCTCTGCCATATACCTCTTTTCCAACCCATGAAGGATGATTACAGCATCTCTTTTGCCTCTACCTGGCATAACTGCAAACTGCATGTCATTTATGTATCCCTTGGATGAACTTTGCAGCAATTCTCTCATGACCTGGTCTAAAAGTTTTAGACCATGGAAAAAACCTCTTTCCAGAGCATCACCTTTACCTGTGTACAGGTTTATTATGAAACTTTCATTGCAGTCAGATGGTAATATGGCCCTCTACTACTATGATATTAATTAAGTAGTTGCGTGAGGACTGTAAAACATCTTGGACCTGCAGTCTTCTGCCACTATAGCCACTATGGCTTTCCCACACTTCGAGAGTCTCACTGTTTCAATGCCCATCTTCCCAGAGACACTCAACAGGGCTTACCGTTGACAATATTTTGGTCCCAGGGAAACTCCGCATTGAGAAGTCTCTCATAGTGCTGTTTCTGCGTAAACTTCTTCGCCTCATCCATTGCAATTCCCCAAGATTTTCCCCAACACTTTCACAAACGGTCACATCTTTGATTTTTCTTTGAAGTTGCTTTGCAATGCAATAGATGTTATGCTTGCTCTCCATGGTATTCTGCAGTTGACGCGTCTGCCACTTCTTTAACCAAATAGATTACATGTTTTGCTCGTCTTTTGGCGACTATATACACATTTTATCTATCCCAGTCGTCTTCCATACTTCCAACACCTCCTGTTTTCCTGTATTGCTGAACCCACTACATTATTCCACCACCAAGTGTGTTTCCTAGGGGGCACTTTCTTTGACCAACCACATACTTTCTCTATTGTTCAAAGTAACCTCTTTATTCAGGTTCAGATCTTTCTTCCTCAACAGAACATAGTCAATCTGACTGCAGTGATCACATGATTGGCGTGTTATGAGATGCTGCTCTGGTTTCTTGAAGGAATTGACAAACATCGTCGCTAACTCAAGCATACGGTCCCTCTCAGTATTGCATGAGCTGTAACCGTATCCACCATGAACATTATTGTAACCGTTGGGACCGATCACGGTACATGTATATCTCCGCGTATCTTCCTCATACTCCGCACATTCCTCAAGACTCTTCTAATCATCTTCATCTAATCCATCAAACATCTTTCTGCACTCCCCATGAATCCTATCTCCATAACCAAGGGCTTTGCCAACTGCTGCAGGGCCGTGGCCAGGATTGCAAAACAGAGGAGGCAAATATGTTGGGCGAGGGTGCAAGCAATTGACGTAGCCGCACAGCTATTCTAGGGTGGATTGGGGCATCCTCCCCCCCCCAATATTTTTTTCCGATATTTTTCTTAGCTTCTGAGGCTCATAAATAAACACAGTTATTGATTAAGAAGCCTGAAGGCAAAAATTTCCTGTTAAAAATGGAGTACGTTTGTCAAGTATGGATACGATTTCAGATTTCAGATTTACAAGCCTGCCATCTATAAGATGCTTATAGACTGTGTGCGAGAGTGTGAAAAAGATAAAAGATAGGGAAGGTTAGTTAGGCAAAAGACAACAGATAAAAAAGATGTTAATAAGTGCAGGATAAAAAGTAGTAGGGGGGATATAGGGATTAGTATGGTACACTATGGCTCAAGTCTGCAACCTTATTCTTAAAGGTTGCTACTGTTTGGGAGACTGTGCAAGGAAAAAAAATGAAAATTGGTAATAGTTGGTTCTAGCTATTATTGGGTTGAGATGGACACCATTTCTTTGGAAGTTTACATAGAATACGATTGGTATGTCAACAAGACCCTTGGTGATTTTGAACAGCATTGTGAGCCGTCTGATAACCCTGCGCTGAAACAGGTCCTTCCATCCAAGATCACTGATCATATGACTGACCAATGGTGTGTTATGAAACCTCCCAGTCACCCATCTCGCTGCTCTGCGCTGCACTTGCTCTAGATTTCTTGCTAGCTGTAGACTGTGGAGGTCCCAAACTGTGGAACAATACTCTAAGGTTGGCCGGACTATGGTCTTGTAGGCGGGTTTTTAAGTCTTTTGGTTTTTTACTTTAAGATTTCTCTCTAGGAATTCAAGTTTACTGTTGGCTTAGGAGACAGTCTTGTCTATGTGTTTGTTCCAGGACATATAATTAGAAACAGTAATACCCAGGTATTTTGCAGAGGTGACTTCCTCCAGAACCTCTCCATGCAGCGTGAATGGGTACGAAGTCCAGGTCTTCTTTGTAATCCTGAAAAAGAAAGGCATTGCATTTTGGAGGGTGAAACTCCATTAGCCAGTCCTGTTCCCACCTTTCATGGTTGTGGAGGTATTGTTGTTTATTGCAATCATCTATGGACCTTATGGAGAGATAAACTATTGTGTCATCAGTGAAGAGTCTGACTTGCGAATATTGTGTGCAGTTGCGAAGGTCATCAATGAATATGAGGAAGAGTATCGGTCCTAGGACCGACTGCTTGTTACTGGCACAGACTCCTCACCATCAACTACAATCTTCTGTGAACGGTCGGACAGGTTGATCCAATTTCTGGTCAAGGGATCGATACCAACACGGTTTAACTTATATACAAGACAATCGTGAGAAACTTTATCAAATGCTTTACTAAAATCCATGATTATAGTATCACACTGTTTCCTATCCTTCAACATCTGCATCACATCAGATGAGAATTTGATGAGGTGCGTCTCACAGGGGAGCTTGTTTCTGAAGCCGTGATGTTTGTCATACAGGAGCTTGTGGTCAGGTGATTCATCAGGCTGCTAGCAATGATGTGCTCCATCTGTTTGCACAATATGCATGTTAGCAACGCTGGTCGGTAATTGACGGCCTTTATATGTCTCACCTTTCCTAAAAATCGGTGTCACAAGGCCTTTCTCCAGAGGTCAGGAGCCTTGTCTTACTTGAGTGATGTTCACTTTTTCAGGGCCGGGAGCTTTGTGTGGGTTGAGTTTCTGCAGACGTTTCAACACTCCTTTCTCAGTGATCTCAATAGGATGCATCTGAGGGATTGTGTTACAAAGTTGCAGGCTTTGGTGCAAAGGAACTTAAGTGATGGAGGGTTTCTAGGGGAGAACACTGACTGGAACTGTTCATTAACGATGTTAGCTTTTCCAACCGAATCATCAACAAGTTTTCCTTCCTTCTTTAGTGGCGCTACGCCCTGAGGGTCTTGCCGTTGGTGTTTAATGAACTTCCAGAATTTCTTTCCTGTGGATGGATTCTCTTTTTCATCGGTATCACTACACACAATAGCTTCAAAATACTGCCAATAAGCCTTCCTGATGGTCTTCTGGGTAAAGGCTTTCATGGATCGATAGTGTTTGGAGGCATGGCTGGCATAGGCACTCCCTTTCTGTTTCTCGAAAAGATGCTGTATACAGATGCTTTTCAAATTTGTATAGTTTGATTTATGAGACATAATTATATAAATTTAGGAACATGAAAAACATATATGTTAACTCTCAGTTTCATTCAGGGTCCGAAAAAAAACACACTCCCAAAAAACAGAGGAGGCGGTTGCCTCCCCTGCCTGATATGTAGCTACGGCCCTGTGCTGTCTGTTCGTTCTACTGGATTTTGGCAATCACCTGCTGTTGCTGTATGAATGCGGGTATAAAATTAAGTGCATGCAATTCTGTGGAGCTGAAAGGATACTTATTGAGGGTATAATTGTAGGAATTGACCACGAGATTGGAGTGTCAATCGCAAAATTGAGCATGCTGACGTCTGATTTACCAACTGGATTTTGGCAATTTTTCGATTGACCTGTTTCTATCATGACTAAAATCCATTTTATTTTAAAATAAATCATATTATAACATTCAACATTCAAGTCAATTTCGAATGTTTTGAGCGCGCGGAGGCGTTAGTAAAAACAACGAAACACGTTTGCTAAGTCAGCGGCTGTATTGATATTGTGAGGAGATTAGACTAGCAGCGTGTTTTCCATCGCAAAATTGAGCACGGAGATTGACCAATCAGCGTGGGTTATTGGCGGTGATTTTTGCACGGAATGATAGAATGCTTGTTTGATGTTCCTACTCCTGGGCCTGCGTCAGTTTGGACAAAGATTCTTGGTTTCAAATCGGTGGATTAATATTAAATTAGAATATTAAATATTCTGAATGTACTATTGTTGCTTGTTTATGTAGCTATGTATAAATATGTACAATAGCCCGGATAGGGGGGTCATAGTTTCAATATCATTCGCGTAGGGGGGTCGGACTTTTCATTTCATCATGATAGGGGGGTCAGACTTTAAAAACTTATTCCTCCGGAAAACCAACCGACCCCCCGAGAAAGTCAAAATGACTCTTCCCTAATAGTACTAAAGATTTGTTATACATGACAAACAAGAAAGTAGGTTGATTAAATCTTGAAACTGCATATGTTACATTTACATATGTAGGCATTATGAACCCTATCAAGAAGTCAATTACGTTGACAACAGCTTAATATTGTTAGCTCAAAGCTTGAGCCAGGATACTTTGATTTGGTTTGTCAGTTAAAAATGAGACATCTTGGCGCCTATTTGATATAGATCGATCAATCCATACCTGGGTCCATTCTGAACCATTATTTGGTCCATTTCTTATGGTTACCACTCTACAAGTCATATCAATATGCCTTATTTGGTTTGTTTATAGACCTCGGGGGTCAGTGTGCATCAGTCTTACCAAGTGTAAATATTACATATTGTACAGCATCTATAATAATGATAAATTAAAATAATTATCAAGTTAAACCTAGTGAATCCCTAGAGCATTGTGTGGCACCAGGCGAAGTCATGCTTTCTCATTCTTAGAGCCCTTCAAGTTCCGCACCACGGCTACTAGCCTGCTAAGTACATTCTTTGAGCTGAGTCCCCATCCTGGTGTGCCATGCACTCTGCTCCCATGCTCGCCAGTGTACTTGCCTGTCCAGCCAGAGTAGGAAACAGGGTTGACAAGGGCATTGAGGGGAAAAAGAATGAGCCCCACGACGGCCTCAGTAGACGGGGGCAGCGGCACATCCGCCACAGCCAGCGCTGCCAGGAGACTCACCACCAACCACGGCACCAAGTTAGACAGCAGCACCCCACCCAGCTTCAGTAGCGTCTTAGTCTTCATTGTCCCCGTCTTGGTCAGCGTTTTGTTGGGCTTGTTAACAACCACCATGATGTGGATATAGAGGACTAGAAGGACCATGAAAATGGCCGAGTTGAAGACCATTAGTGTGACAGAGTAGGGTGTGGATAACGATGAGCCCACCAGAATGCAAGCAGAGTTCTTGATACGGGAAGCAACATGGAGCACAACAAGGGGTGACGTAGCCAGAAACAGCGTCCACAATGTGATCACGGTTCCGAATGTTGTGCCTAGCGTCAGACCCTGGCGGGAGAACGGGTGCACCACGATGCACAGGTAACGATCCAGGGCGATGAGGAAGGCCGTGAGTGTGGACTGGTGGCAAGACATGAGCACCACCGCACTGCATACTTTGCACTGCAGGGAGAAGATCCAGGTGACAGTATGGTGGGGTGAGTCCGCTGTGCGGCGGCCTGCTAAGTACAGTAGCCCAAGGTACAGAGCCAGTAGACCGTCAGACAGTGACAGGTTGAAGCCCAAAATTGTGGGCACGCTGGGCTTCCGGCTATACTTCTTTGTCCAGCCTGCGCTGGCTAGTACATTTAGAGTGAAGACGAGGAAGCAGGCACACATCACCCACAGCTCCAGCGCTCTGCTGGATAGGATCTTCGTACACGAGGAGATCAGGTCAGTCTTCTTTTGGACAGCCGTGCACATTATGTGAGGCTTTGCTGCCATTAGACAGCAGAACGTGAAATCATCGACGATTAGTGTGGACAGTTTGGATGACATGTAGAACAGGTTGGTTGGCAGGTGCCTGATGTCAATAATGTTGTGGGACAGATCCAAGTCACGCACACCAACCAGAAAGTCGAATTGCTCAGTTGTGATTTGAGTTAGTTTGTTATGAGATAAGATCAGTGTTTTCATAGTCATGTGTTTAAACACGCCGCTGGGTAAAGTGATTATATTATTCTGGCTGAGGTCAAGATATGAAATATATACATTATTCACAAATATGTTGGTAGCCAAATCTAAATTGGGAAATGTGTTTTGGATTTTGAGATATAATACATACATCAACTCATTGAGGATAGATACAAATTCTGCACTATTGTCCAGGACAATATATTGAAATATTGCCACTCGTGTCCACTTATTAAGCTTCACGTCAGCCAGAGATCCCATGCACAATGAGGCAAAGCCTTTGACTTGGCAGGAGGAATTATTCGGGGGACTGTTGAGCAGTGAGACAATCTCATCATCATGCGAAGGTGAGCATTGGGCAGAACCGTCAGCAAAGAACGGAGCCGTCACATACACGCCTTCTCGGGGACACTTAAACGTGTTTGGTATGATGAGGTTCTTGCAGTCCATGTGTTCATCCTCTTCCCTCAGGCAATCCACCTTTCCGTTGCACAGATCGTGGACATTGATCGTGAACCCGGTACAGTTGATGCCGTCATTGTGGCACATATGGTCAGTGTCGTCATGCTGACATGACGGTTGTGACTGCATGAACTCCTTTGCCATGAGACTGCATGCAGAGTATGAACATAGACGTTCAGATTCATCTGATCTGTCATGACAGTCTGCATAACAGTCACAGATTTTTGAAAAGGGAACACAGCCACCAGACTGACATTGGAAATACAGCGCAGAACACATACACTGCTGTTTAGCATCACAGTCAGTGAAACAAGATTTGGAGGATATTATGCCTATATCTAGGTCACACACTCCAGTGCAGTTGTGCTCATCCTCACCTTCGGGACAATCTGCTTTTCCGTCACATACATAATGTTCTAATATGGCAATACCGAGACTGCATTGAAATATATGTTTCTGTATAGTATCCGACACTTCGAATGGCCTCTCATCCAGTGAGGTGAAAGGCGACGTGGATATTTTGACATCTGTTATCGTCTGACACAATATGGATGGGTTGGGAAGTGGAAAATCACAAGGCAAAAACAGAGGAACTTTTGCAGTGGATGTAGATGCAATCAGAATACTGCAGAGATTTGATGTGTCGATGCCAGAGTCTGATGCACAATATATATCTTGATTAAACTGGAAAAGATAGTTGATAATCTCACTGTAGTCTTCATTTGTGGTTGTGCATTTACTGCCCTTACATTTGGTGATGTTCAGCATGGATCGAAGAGGTGCGAGATGGTAAAACCTTGTCAATATAAAGCAATAGTCCACATCGATGTCAGGATACATTAAGTCAGTAAAATATTGAAATGAAACAATATCACTGTTGACATATATGCCCAGCATTATTAGCATATCAAGATATGTGTATCCGAGCGAGCGCACTTCCTTCACAATGTGTAAGTTGTATGGGGATATGACTTGCATCGTTTGGAATTTGTCCCCAAGAGTGGAACATTTCAATTCATTTGATGACATGAATGAATCATAAGGCTTAAACAAAACTTCGTCAAATCTATGCTCAATATCGTACGAAATGTATGAGCTGGAGTCTCCTGATTTGTTCGAAATCACAGGCCTGATATTGACTGGCATTGTAAGATTCCTTGCCATACTGCAATGTGCAAGGACATTTTTTATTTTATTAAAACTATATTCACAAGTATAGTCATTTGCTAGGCTCCTTCCTATAATGTCAATTACCGTAGCTTCTGTTTGGTAAAGTAATTCCGTATGGTCTGCTCTATTGATGAATTCTAGGTCATCCTGCGTGCTTGGGACAATGTCATATTTCAGCTCCATTTCCGAAAACGGTGTGGGTCTTACAGGAGCAATATTCAACCTCATGACTTCATTTTGAATAAAATCATAGAACTGAAGGAAATGCCCAGTAAACATTTTATGGTAATATATGGTGTCCTCGTAGAGTGAAAATGTCATAGTGGTGAGATGTGGGACTGTCAGTTCAAGTTTCATGATGAATGTAGTTTTATATGGATACACATATAAAAAGTACAAATCCATGAAGTAAAATGTGTATGGAATATCGGCATCTAAGCCAAAATAAGCACACTTTGTAGACACTGTATGATATGGCTTGTTTCTATCTTGTGAGATTTTCACAGTTCCTGCAACTGGTCGCAGTGTGATCCTATTGTTGCATTCCAAGTCGGTGAGGGAACTGAAAATAATATTCTTTGCTCCCCCTAATAATGTATTGTCAGAGGTGAATTTCAACATCTCATTGTACCGAAGAAAACTTGTAAAAGGCCGTACACAGTAGGTGGCATTGCTATTTGGATTACTCTCTGCAACCCAGTCGATTGGCATAGCTATTTCTTTGCCAATCTTCGAGCCATCACAAGGTCTGTCACCAATCTGTTGTTCATATGATGTTACAGTTTGTGTGGTGACAAAATGTCTTCGGTGAGCATAAAATACACACTCTTGCTGCCTTTTATAAAAAGGAAACTGCTGCATGCGCACAGTATATGGCCTGTGCTTTAGTGTCAGTTTATCAGTAGCGATCTGAGAAACTCCCATGCTAGTGGCCAGCTCAAAAAATGACATTCGAACAAAAAAGAAAATGTGATATGCTGGCAATAACCGAAAATAGGACGAGTAGAGCTTCTGCATTTGCTCGTTCAAGTAGCAAGGATTTGTGATACCCTCTTCAAATTTGCTATTGTAAAATGAAAACGTTAAGGAAACATGCTTGTTTCTTGTGGGCATTGAATAGTATATGAGTACCAAGGAGGAAGTGCTGGATTGTAGTGTCCACGGTAGGGACGGTACAATGAAGGTGGAGTCATCACACAGCGTGACCACATGCAGCAGGCTGTCATACACCAGGAGGCCACTGAATGGGCAGACTCCTGCAAGATCAAAAGCGTAACCTTATGACGCACAAAGACTGGTATATGCAGGAGAATGCACATGACGCCATGTACATTGTACAGTACAGTGTAGTACAGCACAGTATAGTACAGTGTATTACAGTTTAAGACGTTACGTCTGAGACCTTGAAAAGTATAATTATCTACAAGTATTGGCTATTTCACATTAGATACAATATTGAAAAGGAACCAGTAAGGTTGACCTCAAGGTTCAAAATCGATTAAAGAGATATTTAAAATCTGTAGTTCAGAACTACTTTTTTGGAAAAATTAGGTAAATATCTCTTAGTAATTGAATCATGAGACCCACTGCTTTATACCACGTGATACCCCATAACAAAAAATCTACTGCACACACTATAAATGAATATTGCCAGAAATAGTATGTGAACAATACTGTTATTTCCACTTACCTCTTGTATCTGTAACTTTCAATGAAGCCACATTAAGCATGTTTTTCACCCAGGCCATGGGAACATTGTACCTGTCACCTTGATAGAGATATTCTGAAACTGAAAGCTCAATAGTATTTCCTTTGGCAAACATGTATTGGAATCGATGGTGGGGAGACACTATAAGCCTCATGCCATCGTCTAGGTTCACCTCAACCGCATCCATGGCATTCGCGCTTGAAAAATTCGCAACTAGTTCCACTGCACAGGTAACATGTGTTTGTAGTAGAAGCGTAGCAAACATGTGCTGAGACATGAGGATAGGATGGTATTGTGACTGGCCACAAATTACATAGCGGCTGGTGTAGACAAGCCAGGACTTGGGTAAGAGGCCTTCGTCGATGAAAAGTCTGGCATTAGTGGTACTGCAGGAAAAGTTAGGAATGTGCAAATAGAAGTTATACACCTTAAAATCTACATCACCAGGCAAGTACACGTGAGGAATCTGGACCTGCTGTGAGTAATACCAGAGGTACTCCACTGTCCCTCTCTCAAAGTACACCCAACGTGGATTCTGTGGCAAGCGTATGATGTGGCCTGGGATGTAGATGCTGCCTCTTCTATATGCTGTTCCAGGGGCCAACACATGGTAGCAAAAGTCTGCAGAAATTTGGAATAAATAGGAGGTGGACAGATGAAGAACTGCAGCATTGTGAGTTGTGTATACTGTCTCCAACAATATGTGTCCACACAGAGTAAGCATTTCCTCAATGATACCTTCAGGCATGGGTTGGTGTATTGATAAGAAGTGTTGATCACAGTGGTCTGTGTATGGCAGGTAGGCTTTTAGCACTGTGATGTTGAGATGGTACGACCTGTGCACTAATATTTGGATCCTAAAGTCTCCATTCAGTAGGGTACTGAAGAAACTGTGCTCACATATTGTTGTTAGTTTCCTTATGTTTTCTGTGCTGGTTGTTGGCAGTTTGCTTGCTGAAATACACTTTTGGAACAAAATTACCGTTTTATGCCTCATTCTGTTAAAAACCGCCTGAATATTGTAATGTATGCTCTGTACATGAAGCAAAGTAACAGACAGTTCATGTTCAAGGTTTACGATGCCTGCAAGTGCTCGATTATCATAGCTGAGATCTCCGCTTTTATTCTTTGTCGAATCAAAATAATAATTTGACTTTTGAGGATGTTCAGAAACACTTACGTTTAGGTCATCGACATAGTTGAAGGTGTCTATTTTCAATGCGGCATATGATTTATCAACTGTCTCAGGATTCAAGCAGTGTTCATCATCAATGTTATCATCATAAAGAAGTTGTGAAAATGACGGTTTACCAAACCTCAGATATGCAGTGATATCATCGCGCTCTTGTAAATCAGCTAATAGGGAAAGACGTTCCGCCAGCAAAGAGAGAAGGAACATGTCGGTGTTATTCAGGTTATACCCTCTTGCATCGTAATAGTCTTTCCATCTTGATATCTTCAACACTGTATGCAGATAGCACTTTCGACTCATTTTATAATTGCCATCCTCTGACATGTGATTGACTTGTGCGATGGTTGAGTTGCATTGAAGAATCAATGAGACGATAGCTAAAACAAGGTGAATCTGCATCATTTTGAAATTGCCATCCTTCTGAAACAAAACAAAAATAAAAATAAAAATAAATAAAAATAATGTGTAAATAATAAACTAAGCTTTCTGATCTGGCAATAAGAGGTATTCTTCATTCCGATTGTTCATGGCATACATCGTATGGCCCTCGTGTGTTTCCGTAGATTCTATAGAATGTTTCAATATTTGTATCATCATGGGCATATACAATACATTTGAAATAGCCTGTAGTCCACAGTGTCAAGGCCGTATTCTATCATTCAGTGCAAAATCACCGCCAATAGCCCATTCTGATTGGTTGAGAGGCGATTGACACGTTGCTTTTGATTGACTGCACGGTGTTAACATGGTTAAGGACTTACCGTAATTTACTGCACGCGCGGAAACCACACAGTCTAAATTAGACTACTTGTTGCACCGCACCTGTTAACAAGCGACATCGCTTGCTTTATATTATAATTAAAGAAGTTTTCGTGTCGATCGCACCTCAGGGCTGGGGTGCATAAAGCTATTACGATATCGTTATGGCCATATCGTCGCCGTTACAGTACTCCTACGATGTATTTGAGGTGCACAAAACTTTTTAAACGATTACGACCATCGTTACACCCCTCAAAAACGCTCGTCAAATGGATCTCGCCAAAAGCTACCGCTATTTCGTTACGTTCTCAAAACGATGTCTGTATGGGGTCTAAAAACAAGTGCCACGGCCACGTATATTTTTAAACAGTTTTAAAAATGTGCTTCAGTCACTTTTTTAAAATGATGTTCATGCAGCAGAAGTTTTAGCATGTTTTATGCACATTGAATTTTCTTCAAATGTTTCAATATCACAGGTAAAAACTGCTGAAACATTACTGTGATACCGTGTCACATTTAGCCTAATTGGAGAGCCCTACAAGTACAAATTGACTAGTCCAGTCTCTTTGCATGAATATCTCACGAGAACGATGGTATGTTTAGATCTGTTTACGATCGTTTTGAACGATACGGCCCCGCTTCAACTGCAAACATTATCGTCTAAATACTGAAAAGATACTGAATTGAATACTACATGAACGAAAACCTTTATGCACACCCATTTCTCGTAATTATAACAAAGTCGTTCGTGGCAATATCGTCGTTTATTAGGCGACCATCGTGCCGCAATTTCAGCGATTTTCGGTTGTTCTTTATGCACCCCAGGCTGCATGCTAAGGGACGGTGCAATATTTAACAGGCGGGGGGGACCGGTGCATATCGAAAAACTTGTCTGAAAAAAGGTCTTGTCCCCTGCTGATGTGATGAAAAAAAAACGTGATGTCCCATGACCTCTATTCATAAAAAAAGTCCGCGTCCACTCCCATGAATATTCGCGTGATTAATTGGTACCGATTCGCTCAGGTCGAGGTGGGATTTCAGGAGCTGAAAAAAAGTACATGTCCCATGCCCAACGAGAATGAAAAATCATCCGGTCCCCCTACTTTGCACCTTAAAAAAAGTACCTGTCCCCCTACCAAATGCACCGGTCCCCCTTCCTGGTAAATATTGCACCGTCCCTAAATTTTACGATTGACATTCCAATCTCGTGGTCAAATCCTAAATTTTCATGGGATTTAATGTAAGCCACTTGTGCCGGAGGCATAAGATGGGGTATCATTAAAAGAACATGTCATTTGTACGTTGTAATAAAATCTTTATGGTTTAAGGATGATATTTCAAAGAAACCCCATATCCAATTGTACGCATGAGCGATTCTTTTCAAGCTTCGTGCCAGGCACGTGTGATTCTTGGTTTATCTTAAGTGTCTTATAATAATAGTAGTAATAAAAGAAAATCTATTAAAAAAAATTCCAACTTGTTTATTAATTTTGAATTTCTGTAATTTATTTGAAATATTCTAATCACTTTTATAAACGTGACCTCATTCGGACAATTGTTTCTTTTGTTTACTCCAGACAAGCAGGGCGGCAGCTCTTTCACTCTTCCATTTTTTTCTAAACCGACCTTTTTTATTTCGTTTATAAAATTTCTATCAATTCAGCCAGCCATTCAACCACACACTTTCAACTGCTACAAATTAGTCCATTCCACCGTCGCGACCAGTACCGAAACTAGATAGAGACTTGATGGTCGCCACCATGTCTCTACCATGTCTTTACCATGTCTTCATCTAGTCTCCAAGGTCGGGAGCTACTCGTTATCTAGTTTCCGAAAAAGTCGCCGGCACACCCGCACTCAGTATAGCTCATTAACTTTTTAGTTGCACAGACATGCAGCTCAACTAAAAAAGTCGCGGGTGTTTGGTTACGACTAAAAAAATCAATAAAAGATCGCCACCAAGTCGTAACCAACTCGAAACCTTGTATTTATCTACTGAGACCATGTCCTCATCAAGTCTCTACCATGTCGTTATCAAGTCTCCCTGGTCGGGAGCAGATCGCCACTTCAACGTAGGTAACGAGTAGATAAAGATTAGATGGAGACTAGATAAAGACATGATGAGGACTTGGTGGTGAGTTGGTGGCGATTAAATAAAAACCTGGTCAAGACCAGGTCTTAACCAGGTCTTTATAAGGTCGTAACCACATCGCCATGATGACGGACATGTCGCTACTAAGTCTCTACCTTGTCTCTACCTACTCTTTACCATGTCGAGATCTGATTTTCACGGTCGCCGGGGATTTAGTCTCCACCAAGTCGTAACCTTTGGCGACGGTGGAATGGGACACCATTTTTGGGGCCAAAAAAAAGCATTTTGTCGTAACCTAGTCTCTGATACCCGCGACTTCTTCAGGTTGCGACTAGTGCTTGCTCCAGCAGCTGAGATGAAGCGACGCAATTAAATACATTGAGCTTTCAACAAGAACTCCTGTCTTGATCACAATCATAACGTCACGAGTCGTCACTGTACGCGCGGGAAAGTCCCCAGCTGCGTGCCCCCCCCTCCCCCTTGTGGGTCAGCACGTTGGTCCATATGTCCGGTAGTATATGTGTCCCCCCATCCCCGTTCAGGGATGCTTCAGTTTTCTGTTCTGAATGGCATCCTTGACTCCTCTTTCAAAATACTTGTGTTCAACACACAGAATCCTAGTCTCATCCAGTGATATGCCATGACTTTGTTGGTCAATTTCAATTTGTGGATGTGGCGTGACACTTCTGAGCCCGTGGAACTCGGGCGTCTATGTTCTAGGAACCGGGTCTTTACAGATCTCTCTGTTTCTCCCACATATGAAGCATCACAATCACTACACTCATAGGCAGATCCAGGGGGGGGGGCACAGGGGGCGCACGCCCCCCCTTTTCCCACCAAAATACTTCATTTTCATAGGGTTTTTCATGAAATCCCTAAGTGCGCCCCCTCTTTTCCTTAAGTGCGCCCCCCTTTTCCGAAAACCTGGATCTACCTATGACACTTGATCTGATACACAGGCCCTAACACTCTTTCTTAGTCTAAGGGGTCCTTAGGTTTCACAAACAACGGTCTCAATGTGTTCACTGGTTTGAATAACACTTGAACTTAAACTTGGTCATCACCCTTCTAATGTGTTCTGAAACCCTTGACATAGGGTATCACAGCTGGGGGCTTCTTACGGAGTACAGGTTGAGTAACTTCCTTGGGTGAGCTTGTCTTGTCCCTTGGTCCTGGAACTCCCCGGCATGTTGATTCTTTTGTATCACAAACGTGTCGTCAACATACGTCTTCCAAATTCTTGGTGGGTGGAGAGCCGAGTCCAAAGTCTTCTTCTCGAAGTCCTCCATGTAGAGATTGCAGATGATTGGGGATACCGGAGATCTCATTGCCGCACCGTGAGTCTGGAGATAGAACTCCCCTTGAAATGTGAAGTAGGTACATTTCAAACACAGGCTGAGGAATCTGGTTACTTCTTCGGGTGATACTGACGTCCGACTCGACAGGGTGGAGTCCAACTTCAACTTCTCTTCCACTACTACTAACGCTTTGTCAACTGGAACACTGGTAAACAAAGCACTAACGTCAAACGATCGTAGTTCCCCATCCTCTTCAAGTGTGTAATGCCTGATCTCTTCACAGAAGTCCTTCGAGTTCTTGAAGTGGTTACTGTTTTGCCCACCAATGGTGCAAGAACAGTGCGTACAGTGACGACTCGTGACGTCATTGTGATCAAGACAGGAGTTCCTGTTGAAAGCTCAATGTATTTAATTGAACTATTATCCTGTTTGAAATAAATAAATATGTATGTATGTATGTCTATTAAATCCTGGATAAATGAACCTCCATCAAACAATTTTAATTTGTTATAAATCTACGCGCATGACCCCTACTCGCGCATTTTTTTTATAGTTTCCTACTAAAATTAGAATTTGTTCCCACTTAATTTTGGTAATTTTCCCACTTCCCACTTAATTGTCCAAATTCCCACTAACCACTTAATTTTTGCCAATTTCCCACATCCCACTTAATTCTAAGGCCATTTTCCACTAACCACTTAAAGTGCATCGGCACCCTCAAACAACTCCATTACATTAAACTCTCATCCCAGAAGGCACAATACGTTAGATCAACGTGGAAATTTGGTTGGATTTGGAAATGGGATCAGCGTAGATATTCTAAGGTGGATCAACGTAGATATTCTGACATTGGGCCAATGTAGATAATCCGACATTGGACTAACGTAGATATTTTGACATTGGGCCAATGTAGATATTTTCTGTCTTAAGACCAACGTAGAAATTCGGTTTGATTTGGAAATTGCATCATCATAGATATTCTAACGTCGGACCAACGTAGAAATTGTGATGTTGTATCAACGTAGATATTCTGACGTTAGATCAATGTAGATATTCTGATGTTGGATTAACGTAGATATTTTGACGTTGGACCAATGTAAATATTCTGATGTAGGACCAATATAATTATTCTGATGTAGGACCAGCATGGACATTTGGTTCGATTCGGAAATTGGATCAACATACATAATCTAACATTAGACCAGCGTTGGACCAACGTGGATGTTCTAACGTTGGATCAATGTAATGATTTTGATGTTGGGTCAACGTAGATTAATTGACGTTGGATCATTGTAGGTATTTTGAAGTTGGTTAAAACAACAAACAGCTAACATCTTTATAAATTCAATAGTATACATTCAATAATTCCTTTAACACAATCTAGAAAATTCATGATTAACAAAATGCATGATAAAAGATTTTCAGATAAAAACCCAGTAAACATCTTTTTCATAAATAAAATATGAGTCATGATGTGGTGACCGCGTCAAACCTACTCGGGGCACGGTAGCATTCAAAGCTAATTATGTTCGTGGCTGTGACAAGAGAGTATATTGGTAATAATTGTTGGAAATAACTAATGTTTTAATAGATTAAACATCGTATTATTAAGTGTTTTTGCCTGAATTTTGTTCAAATTCAGCATGAGACATGATAATTAAAAATAATTTGATGAGGTTCCCTGGCTTCCATGAATAAGATAATTACGTAAAACAAGTGGCAAATTTGACAACGTAACCCGGGTCACCGCGACACGACTCATATGTTCAAAATACAAAAGACATAATTAATGAAATACATGAAATACATGATAGTTAATTTTCTTGAATAGATTTATGCATCGAGACATTATATAACATGACCTATGACATGTCAGCTAGAGCTGTAGTAACTATCTTAACATCTAAATTGACTTCATGAGCTAATTAAATCTGTTCAATTTGAGTTATCTAAATAATATGGCAACGGTTATTACATGAATTAATATGACACGGACAGAGTTGCATATTATGATTAAATGAGTTAAAAGCTGATAAATTATAAAATTCAACGTTAATGAAATACATGACAGTCGATTTTGTTAACATCTAAATTGACCGGATGAGCTAGTGTTTTTACATCAATATGCTCATTTACATGTGAAAAAAGCAGCATTTTTAGATGACATATGGAGTTCCACAGTATTCAATTTTAAAACCAGTCTACTTTTCCTCTTTGACGTCTGAGGCAGAGTGTTGATCTCTGATTGTGAGGGTGTTTCATTTCTGATGAGCCACATTGTGGTAATAGTAGGCCTAATGACCACAGGCAATTAACAGACTTCTCTACTGTTATAAATGATTCTAATTTTTTTATACTCTTGTGTATGATATAATCATATTATCATCACCTGGATGACTAATCTTCACAATATTTAGCCTTTATCGTCATGCGTAAGACCGTTGGCGGTTCTGCTGCTAAAGTTTTGTGAGCTGATGATCAGGGCTCAGACCACTAAATGAATGCTCAATTGTAAGATCTATAACTAAAATGTGATAACTAGGCCCCCTCTGCTTTGCTTCGCTTTGAGTGTTGGCAGAAAATCTTATTATCTATTCAATTATATGGGCATAACCACCTTCCCAGAGCTTTGGCACCAATTGAAGAGACATATCCCCTGAAATCCTCTCTAGTCTAGCCTAATTATACATTTATACATGACTCGTTAACAACAGACCATTTACACTATTCAAATATTCAACTAATTTTAAGTCAAAGTATGGTTTGGCACCTATTTAGTCAAAGCTTAATTAGAATACACGACAATAACATACATCCTATGTTGCTTAAATTTCTTTCAATGACAACTTAAATTATCAGTGAACAAACATTGCACAATGCACATCACATATTTTATCCTTTTGCATTGATTTGAAAAGGAAAAAAAACCCTGATATGTGATAATTCATCGAAGACGTGAAAAAAGGCATTTACTAGCACGCAGAGTCACCACAACGATGATTGTCTAACGTTAATGCAACATCAGATTTTCAACGTTACTCCAACCTAGATACAATGTACTGTAGGATTTGAGCACGAGATTGGAGGGTCTATCGTAGAATTTTGCACGGTGATGTGTGATTGGCACGAACGAAGTGAGTGTCAATCACACATCACCGTGCAAAATTCTACGATTTACCCGACAATCGAGTGCTCAAATACCATTCTATCATGACTAAAATGACTAAAATCCACACTATATGAGTGTATGATTGGTTTTTATTTTAAAATAAATCATATCATAACGTTCTCATTGCCATTTTGTCCATCTGACTCAGCGGCTGTTATTCAGTTAAAACCTTTGAATATTTAGCATAGTTTCGAAAATATCCACTATAAAAACATTTGTGAATGATAAAGGACGAATATGCGATTGATTTGACACCAAGAAATAACAAATCCAGCACCTATAAGTTTGTCAAATATTAGTTAGAAGTCGGAAGATGTGTAAATGTATATTGTGCTAATTTCCGCGCATGCGCGTTACAGGCCTTAGCAGCGTGCATATCGTACAATTGACTCGCCTGTTCGACCAATCAGCGTGAGATTTTTTCACGGAATGATAGAATTAGGATTTGACCACGAGATTGGAGCGTAAATCGTGAAATTGAGCATGCTGACGTCTGATTTACCCGACCGAATTGAGTCAGCATGCTCAATTTCACGATTTACACTCAAATCTCGTGATCGAATACCATTCTATCACGAAGAAAATACAAGAACAGATTCCAGTAATGCCTAAATGAATATACACGTAAACTTTCTTAACTTGTGACAGCCTCGTCCTCAACCGCGACGCAGGTAGAGAGATCCCCGCGAACCTGCTCCAACTTGCATCACGTAACCTACATGTTCGCGCGAACTGAGAATCAGCCGCCAGTAGCACTGTTGACGCTCATGAGACATAAGCGATACGTCTGAAAGCCAGGTGAAAAATGGTTCTAAGAACAAAATAATTGATCGCTTTTGATCTAGTTGAAAATTGTGATAATTGCACTCAGAAGCAGCCTCATAACAGTCTAAATTTCTCGGCTTAGTGAGATCATGTCTATAGTGCAGTCTGTTAAAGTCAGTCTAGGATAGAGGCACATAGGCAAAGAAGTTGATACATGTATTCTGTATGGGTGTTTTAATATGGAGGAAACTAAATACGAATAACTAAATATTGAATATCATAGCCTTTAGAATAAGAAGCACATTGCTGAAGCGGTAACATCATATCAATAAGAAGACCATTTTTGACAGCTTCATCTTTTCAAATCAGAATAAAATGTATAGCTAAACCCGAACAAATAAAAAAGTACATAAACCAAATATGCGACTTACATATACCATATTATGCAAAAATATATGTTTGTAAGCATGTACATATTTTATGACTATCTCATACCTCATCAATGGGATTTATACCCTCTTCTTGAGCGAGTATCTAAACAAAAGATCAAAATTATTTCATATTTAACTGTCGGATTGTAGGTAGATTGGAACCTGTCGTCTGTGGACACCTGTAGAAGTGAAAACTACCGACATACGGGTGTCCTTAAGAGAGGGTCACTTTTTATATGATACATAGTAAGTGTCCACATAGTAAGTGTCCACATAAGACAGGTATCAATCAAAAGGAGGTATCTACATGGACAGGTTCCACTTTAATGCAACTTACGAGAACCACCTACATGCATCGCAAAGTAAGTGGTGGTTTAGGGGGACGGGTTGGGGTGGATCTTATTCAAAAGGTGCAGAGCAGACAGAAACCTTTCAAACCACATTCTTGAATATAAAGTCCATGGTTGGATTCTCTTCCTTACTCTTAATTTTCTGATTTTAAGTTAAACGTTCTAAGTTCTGATCGTGTGTTAGATTCTTTTTGTAATGGTTTTATATTGTGTAGAAATGTAGCTAACATAATGTACTTGATATGAATGTTAAATGTGAGAATTGCATACGCCTAATAAAGTTATTTTATTGCAATAGTTTGACAGTTGAATTGAATTGAAAATATTTTATTTGTCACATATACATTACAGCACATTATACAATTGAATAAATAAAGAATACTAAAAATACACATATATGTAAATTCTTACGTCCATGGTGGACCTTAAATTATAGCGATAAGAAACAACATGGGCTACTACTATAAATATAGTTCTTATCTATTTTTTTATTGGTCTACTTGGTCTATCAGTGTAATATTACATATGATTTACGATGTAGACCAAATAAAAACTAGATCAAAAGTACTCAGAGAGGACAGCGTCACTAGAACAACGTTTTTTCTTGGGCATTAAAGATGTTTACTTTGCTATCAAAGCATTAAAGCAGAAAAAAGTCTTATTTGATACATGATTCACCCTAAATCTGAGTTCATGGCATTGGATTGCAGATGTTTTCTAAACATGGCTTAAAGTAAATATCTATTACCCATAAGTTGACATTACTATGGTAATGCTGTGCTGTATGAGCACTTTTAATTCAATATAACCATTATGCCAATGTGATGGTCATGTTTCAAACAGTATTGAAACTATAGTGGAAAAATAGAATGAAAAGATATTTAAAATGGTTCTCTGGAAAGTAAACTTTGATGGGCAAAATGCCAAAATTGAGCACAGTTGATGTTCGGTAGGCATATAAGCATTATACAAAATTTGAATGCTTTCTCACAACTATTAGCAAAGCGTTTGCAGAAAACGTTGAAAATCGATCCAATATAGACTTGTGGAAAGCACACTTAAATTTGCAAAGTGCCCAAAATGGAATCACTTTAATGTGGCATCATACCAAACAGTTGTAAAAAAGTTTGAACAAAATCGGTTCGTTTGTATACTCCCTAGCTTGTCCATATATATATATATATATATATATATATATATATATATATATATATATATATATATATGCTATTTTGATTAGCGGTTCCACTGTAGTTAATATTTCTTATATGCTTATTACTAAAAAATGGAAAGTTAGATCTAGTTTGAACCCTTCGTAATTAGCCTGTAGCTTCCTATCTTTCCGTGACTTAATAGTCACATTTTCTGCTGCGCATCTTGGTGTATTTTGGGCTTATCATTCAGTTCATAATTAAGCTATTGAAAATATATTGATATTGGAAATATGAACATGTACAGTTGAAAATATAACCCAATCGTTGAACAATGGTGGTTTTATAACTATTTTAAAGTTTTCTCTTTGCCTGAGTACTGCACCACTGTTCTTAATTTAGTGAGAACATATGAGCCAATAGTTATACATGTAGTCCGTGACAATCCAGCTGTCCTTAAAACAGACATTAGGGGCAAACACAACCAAAATCATATTGACCTACATTATGGTGGCCATCTTGGATTTGGGGGTCAATGGGTGAAAATATTTTCTAGCAACTGACAGATTTGAATTCAGCATATACAAATCATGTTTATACCACTAAATGATACATTCTAACATAATATGCACAGCAAAGTTCTATATCATGAAAAATATCCCTGACTGTTGGGGCTGACCTTGGTTTATTAAAGACGTTTATGTATATATACTATATATAGTTTATTAACATTATGTTATAGTTTATCTGTTACCAAGTTTTTGGCGGTCATCTTGGATTTTGGTGGCCTTCTTGAATTTGTTTCATATGTGATGAAAGCTGATGTGCAATGGAGCATTAATCCAAAATGATGGAATATTTGATATATCATTTAATGTAGATTCCATCCTCTGTCAGATATTTTGGGCAGTGTCAGGGTACTTCTAGATTCTGTGGGGGGCCATTATGAAAATTGCTGATTTTTCATGAAAAGCTACTCATCTGCGATGTCTATCGTATCTAGTTTTTCATTTGGACCACATAAGGTATTCACATATGCCAATAAGAATTTGCCCCTAAAATGTTACCGACATCTGCCCCATCTCATGGACTATATACCCCATATTGCCACAATATTATCATATGTAGAATATATTTGTAATTAGTCTCTTTGTTGTAAGGAAACGATGAACAACCACGAAGTTCTGAAAGTTTATTTTTTCTATTTCTTATTCAGATATTCATGTCTTTACGTATTTTTAATATATTAGATTTTTACTGATTGTATTCTTTAATTGTGTTTTCGTGAAATGTGTACATAATCAGTCAATGATCAGTGCATCAAGAAAGCTAAAAAATAAACTAACAACATGTCACGTGATCAGTACAATATGATAATGAAAGTCTATAATAAACTACAAAACTGTAATTTCGTCCGTAGTTATACTCTAGAAAAACATTACTATTAATGAATAGAGATTAAGAAAAACAAAGCTACGTACATATATATAAACTGACGCCATCCATATTTACTTAAAAAGTAACAATCAAAAGTAGTTTACAGTTGACCTAAGCACTAATATCGGCAGTATCCTGCTCAATAAATGCCAATTTCGTCCACGTGAGATATCTGAGCTTTTCATGGAGACACCAGGCCTGGCAACCCC
>CM032666.1:61616178-61646029 GCA_019095985.1 Streblospio benedicti | reverse complement strand
AAAATAATTTTTTGTTTTTTTGGCAAAGATTTATAAAATTTTAAACTTGTTTTTAAAAAAAATATCGTAGGTTTATATGCAGGATTTAAAGGGTCCTGGGATTTAAGCGGGAAGACGGGAAGTGATAAAAAATGGAGGGCTTTAGGCCCCCAAAATTAAAATTTTTAAAAAATGTTGTTGTTTTTTAAAAGCGGAATTATATTTGAAATTGATTTTAGAAATTTTATTAATTTTCCCGGAGGCAAAAAGGGGGGTTTTAGGTTTAATTATATTATTATTTAAATTAAATTTTAAAAATATTAAAATAATTAATAATTATTTATTTTAATATTTTTTTAAAAAAAATTTTTGTCTTTGGACTTAGTGCAATTAAAAAAGGGGTTTGGGGACTGGGAAAAAGAGGAAGGAAGTATTTGCCCCCCCCTACCCCTTTCCAGGCCAAAGGGGGGATGGAAAAGGTTGAAGGGGAAAAGGGTAAAAAAAGGGTGGGGGGAAAAAGAAAAATTTTTTTTTTAAATATTTATAATTTTTTAAAATTTAAAAAAAAAAAAAAAATTTAAGGAATCAATTTTCATTTTTTTTTGAATTTTAAAAAATTGAAAATTGCAAAAAAAAAAAAAAAATATGTCGAAAAATTTAATAATTTTTTTTAAAAAAATTTTGGAAAGTTTAATTTAATTATTTTAAAAAACCCCCCTTAGGGAGCCCCCAAAAAAAAGAAAAATATATTAAATTTTATTATATATATATATATAATTAAAAAAAAAATTAAATTTTAATTTTTTTTTTTTTATGAAATTTTTATATTTTTTTTAAAAAAATTTTTAAATTTTCAAAAGTTTAACATTGAGAAAAATATTGAAAATGTAGGCCATAATTTAAATAAAACCCCCAAAAAGGTATTAAGTCACTTTGGGTTTTTCTGCTATTTCAGTGCTGTAAAGTGATTGTGGTTTGTTGTGTCCTCTACAATTTAAGGAAAAGATTTGGGTTATTGGATGAAGATGATGAGAATAATTCATAAAATGAGGTTAAAGCAATGGACTTGAAGACAATGGATTTGCAATAAGGCAAAGGATTGTGAATCAATACTTTGCGGTCTAGATTCTGGTATTGCGGGACATTATTTTATCAAATGTAATTTAAGGAAAAGATTTGGGTTATTGGATGAAGAGGATAATTACGAAGATTAGATTGCAATTAGGCAAACCATTGTCAATCAATACTTTGCCGTATAGAATCATGTACTGTGGCAACTGTTCGATAAATTATGTTATTAAGATTTTCATTTGATTTTCATAAGCTACAAGATATTTTTTAGTTTCAATGGGATGCAAAGTTTTGTTGAATAGTAATGCTGAATGATAATTTATCTGTAGTTTTTTTTTTCGCTGTGGTGATGTGCAATTTTCAGGGTATTCACAGATCAGTGAAATCAGGGAAAACAGGGAAAAATGCCAGTAAAAATTCCCTGCAGGGAAAAATCATGGAATCTGATTTTGGGAGGGGGGTGTAAATCAGGGGAAAATCAGGGAATTGGATTTTTGGGGGTGAGAATCAGGGAACAATCAGGGAATTTGATTTTGTGAGAGAATTATAGTGAGACACACTAAAATTATTTTTAACTCTGCATACTCCAACATTTAGTTTGGCTCTTAACAGAAAGATCATAGACTGAATTTGGTAGAATAGGTGTTTCCTATCTGTTTTCATGGGGTTTTTGTTCTATCTTGGTTTGTAGTAATCAGGGAAAATTATAAAAGAATCGGGGAAAAATCAGGAAAAATGAAAATGAAAATCCTGTGACTACCCTGAATTTTGCATTGTAGATTTCTTTTGATCGGAATATGCTGGAAAATTTGATTGTCATTGTGCTAGAGTGTTGATGCTATTTAGTAGAGAAGCTAGAAACAATAACATGCTAAATTGCAAATTAAAATTGTAATTCTACTTGCTGCATTTTTGTGTAGACGTAACTAAAAAAAAACACAGTTTACTTTGTTTAATCCTTTTTTTAAATGCAAATATACAATTTGCAAACAACACCAATAATTGAACATTATTATAAATAAGTTAAAATATTTAACAAATCAACAATTACAAATAAATCAAAAATAACATTAACAATCATCAATAAGTTAAACATACCATCAACAAATGCCTTAATCAAATTAACCAAAAAATCAACAATCTATTATTTCACATTGAACTATGCATCAACAACAGAATGGAATATGAAATTAGAATGAGTTGCTAATATGAATTAACAGTTAAACCTATTTGTCAACATTGAGGGTCAACAAGCAAGGCATTCTATGTACAACAGTAAAGGGCAAGTAGCGAATAATAATAATTTCACAGTATCTATTCAATAATGTGCAGTTTATCAAGCCAAGGGTTAGATTAATGCGATTTTTCAACAGGATTGCTGTCGCATAAAAAGTTAATTTCGTTCATGTTTATGTAAAGCTTGATCAACTGCGTTCCTTGCTTTGTAGAATTTTATCATTTCATCCATAATTTATAAGGAAATTTTTTTTTGTAAGCCACTTTTAACTCTTTTCAACAAGACTCATGGACTTCTGTTGTAGCTCCATGTGCAAAGTAGCCGCAGTCTTACGCGGCTTCTTGGCCAAGGGTGTGCTTGAAACAAGATATATGAAAATAATGTTGATTTAAGTTACAAACTAGAATTTCTAGAAGGCTATAGAAAACTGAATCATGACCAGCCCAACGATTCCTGAGCATTGGTAAGAAGAGCAGCCATGTTTTCAATCAATAAACCAAAGCATACGCATTAAGTGTTATGCAGTGAGAAGGCACCATTGTCTACTTCATAGACAAACAAATATAATTATACATTTTACAAATAGAGCTTATCCGGCGGCCCTGAGCCTGCTGATTTTTGTCTCTGCTGGCTGTTTTTAGAAGTTCACGGCCCGATGCGTAGGCTACTTCTAGAGAGTTCTGAATATTAACATAATTAAGGGCTGGACATTGTTTGTCAGGGCCAGCTACTTTTTATACTTGAAGGGCCTTTTTAGTTTTACATATGTCAAAACACTAAAAAGGCCCATGTAAGATTAATATAATGTGAAAAGGCCCATTTGAGAATCATAAAATCAGAAATGGACCTTTTTAGTTTAAACCGGTAAATAACCGGTTTAAAAGGGTCAATTTGAATATTGGCCATTACACACTAAGAGACACATCTAAGATGGATATTGTATTGTCTCCATGCATAAATAGGCCCATTAGAATAATACACTCGGACGTGGACCTTCATATTTTGGACAGCTCACTATACACTAAATATAAGTATGCCCATATGAATCTTATACTAAGTAGCTAACTATTTTGGTAATTAATGAATGTGTATACGTAAAAACCCAGCCGAAATCAGATAAGTCTAGTCCCATCTCAGCCAAGAAGGCATATGTGATACTCGAGATCTGATAATCAGATATCTGATTAGACTCAGATATATGTGCCCTTTTATTTTTTTACACAGGTCAATAGACAATAGACAAACCATAGAGTCTAACCTTGAAATTGAGAAAATAGGCTATGTTATTTATTCATAGACTTCACAAAAAATCATTAATAAATGTTATACTGAATCTACTTACTATTAATCCAATTACAATATTTTTTTACAGCACGTGTTAGCCGGCAATTTTGCGTTCAAACACGTATTTCCGGTACCCCGTAGTACCACGTGTTTGGAATTCTATAACGAAGGGAATTCCATGATAATGAAGTTGACCTAGATTCAAATGGGCCTGAATATCCCTTTCCCTGAACATGGCTGAGCAAAACATACATACGTTGCAAGCAGAACTTGAAATAATTTATGCCATTGTACTAGGTTTGATATAATGGCAGGGAAAGAAAAGACGAAGGAAGACAGGTAGTGTATTGGTTCCCTCAGTTGTCTTTGAGTGAGAAAAAGTTCAAAGAATATTTCAGGTAGTATTTATATTTTCAGTGGTGCTGCAGCACCTCTTCGTGGTCATTGTGGTAGTTGTTGCACTTTAGAGGAATCCATGTAAATATAACAAATTTGTTTTAAGTTGTAGCCGCTATCATTAAAGGGCATGAATCTTGCTTGCACAAGATTGCACAGCGGTAGTCAGGATACAATCCCAAATCCATCCCACACTTCAAAAGTTTCTGACGACATCAACATAGAACAGTGCCATCCTGAACTGTATTTGGCATTTCATGCCCATATTAGACATGTAAATAGCGCCATTTTCGATGCTGTTTGTTACAATTGTGGATTCCTACTATATGATTCCATTGGTAGAGGACATAAGTTTCGAGTACCAAAGACACATAAAGATGAAAAAGCGCGTGTAACCATCATTCCAGAAGAAATGCCATTACCATATGAATCGCGTGGTGGCAGCTGATAGACGAGGCCAGTTATATTCGAGAAGAAGTGAAGACTTTAGACAAATTTGAATTATCCCAAATAGCCTCATTAACTTTTTTAGATTGCAATATAAAAAAGCAGACTTTCACCAATGTAAATGGGTACACAAGGCAGGAGAAACAAATTTGGCTGCTAAACAACAAAAGCATGATTATGGTCTCTAACCTAAACAAGACAATGTCAAACTGCTCAGACAGCAGCAGTATCAAAATTTCCAAAGCATTACACTGGCTACAACAAAATAACAAGCTTTACAGTGAATTCCTGTCCTTATACCGATACTATCCTGTTTTTCCTGATGGCAACACCATTGTTGATAGTAAAGGTAAAGATGTTGAAACACATATGGGAAAAAAAGAGGCGGCAATTTTAATGCTTTTGGATGATCATGAGATTCCACAAACCGAGCATTCCGAAGACAAAGTAGCTACACAACACATCAAGCCTTAAATGGGATAAGATGCCAGATCCTACATACGTAGATACTCACCTAGAACTTAAAGGCTGGCCCCACCTCTTCCCTTTTTGAAATGGATCATGGTTTCCACAAAGACCCCTTCCTCCCAGTGAATATGTGAAAATGCGTCTACCAAGTTTAGACAACCGATGGAGGATGTATCCAACATGGTCTTTTTTTTTGGTTCGATGCGTTAACAAAAGCATGTCTTTTTCATGAACACCCAATCAGAAGAATGACAAAGAATTCTGAAACACAGTATGCAGTATCGGATTGGATTATCTACATTATCTTGATTAATCCCAGACGTGTGTCAAGTAATTTGGGACAAAATGAGTCCAATTTATTCAAAATTTCCTCAATGTTCGGATGACTGGAAATTGATTGCAGAAAGCTTCATGTATATGAAGGGCAGTTTCCAAACTGCCCGGGCGCTCTTGATGGTAAACATTGTCATGAAATGCCCTGAAAATTCTGGCTCAGCATATTTCAATTGCAAAGGCAAGATGTCTTGGGCAAAATTCATATCTCAAATGATTCAAACATAGCAGAACCACATCAGCATGGAAAGCTTCCTTATGTGATAGTTGCTGACGACGCATTTCCTTTGGGAATTCATTTGATGAGGCCATATCCAGGAAGGTCAATCAAATGTGAGGAACTACCGATTAGCCAGGGCTAGGCAGATTGTGGAATGTGCATTTGGCATACTAGCAGCAAGATGGCGACTGTATCACGCAAAAATAGCCATCAAACCAGAGAAAATAGTCCACAAAGCAACATTTGTTCTGCGTAATTTTTTACAGGCCCTCAGTACACCTGCAGAGACAACAAGCATGTTAGAAGATGAATATGAGAGTGAAACGGAAAGCTTCAAAAATCTACGACGATCTGGCCACAACTGTCCACAGGATGCACTTGCCGTGAGAGAAAAACTTAAAGAATATGTAAATGCTTACAAGCTTCCATGGCAGGACAAGCATATTGATAGAGGATTAAACCCAAGAATTTGTGAGTGAACACTTACAGAGTAGATACAGATAGGACTCCAGAGACAGAGAGAAGATTGAGTGTGTTGGCATTGTCTGAGTCATTGGCTGTATCATCTGCCATGAGGCATGCTTAATTAAATTATTGAAAATGTATATATTGTATTGTATGTATTATAATTATCACATACATTGTATATATTTTTTGAGTATGGTGTGATTAAATCTGCACAAAATTAATTATGACTAGTAACTGTTACTACATACGCTGCATCTGTATGAAATGGATCTAAAAACCGCATCATCTTGAAGTAACCTCATCCCAGAGTATCCTCCCTGTCTTGGCCCCTTTTCTTTTTCATTTGAGCCCACTTTAGTGAAGGGGTAAATTATTGGTAAAAATATGTAGAATGTGAAAATCTTTCCATATGCAAAGATCCTGTCTCAGATAGGGTATCACTATTTTTAAACGAAGTGCATATTCACCCCAAGCTTGGGTAGCTAGACACAAGAATTTCTGCACCCTCATTTGAGCGTAGTATATAATACATGCAGCCACTATCATTATGGTGGGTTATATAAATTTGTCATCTTATACATGAATCAAGTTACTATGGCCTTAATAGCAATATCATAATTCAAGTGCCATTTCTACTATAGTTCTCATCTCTCAATCACATATATGATCCCCATTTTCCACCGTTAAAATTTCCTTCTGGTGGTGTTTTGGCATCTGCGAGCCTACGTGGGTTAAAAACTATAGTAACCTATAGTAACTATAGTAACCTACATGTACATGTGCACCTCCCCATTTCCAAAAACGTGATCTGCCAGTGAATTTTCCTTTGTATAGAATACAGCATTGTATGTCTTCTGTGATAGGTGATCTACATAAAACATGCTGAAAAATGTTTAAAATGTTTTCTTTTGTTATAACAGACTGCTCGGCAATAAAATTGAGGGAACAGAGTGGATGGTAGCACAATTTCAATTTATGCTGGGCGGGGGGGCCTTATTCAAGCTCACTTAACAGTGCTATTTATGTATCTCTTTGTATCAAGTGTGAACGAGCCACTGATAAACACATGCTCATTTTATCATCATACAACGTCATTTTGTGTCTGTGCAGACATGTTGTTGCTCTATTTTGTATCATTAGGTATTAAAAATTACATTTATCAATTTAATTTAATAGATGATTTAACCACAAAAAAGGTTCAATAAACTTGGATTACTGGTGCAATGAATAATATGGTTGTTTGCATTTTGACTAGAAAATTAAGGTTTGTGAACATGAATCTTCCTGACTGACACTGAAAATAGTTTAAAGTCCAAGGATGAAGGTCAGGGGTCACTTTTTGCAGTTCAATAACATTGATTTGAGAACATTATGCAATAACTGTTATTAAAATTATTCTGATATTAAACTAGAAAAAAAACATTTTAATAGAAGAATCGTCTTACTTTCTCAAATGCTTTGGAAAAAGGTCAGATTTGGGATGTCAGTTTTCAAATAACAATGGTATCTCCCGGACGAACCTTATCGTTGTACGATAACTAGTTAGAGTATGAAGTTTTAATTTATTTCCCAATAACCTTTGTTCTATCCACCTCATGCTGCCTTGTCATAACTTAAATGACATTGTCCAACAATCAAGCTATTTGTCGCTATAAAACATCCCTCCAACCGAACGGTGGGGCCACGTGTTTTCGGCGTTGTTAAAAAGCAGGTGACAAGACATCAAAGCACATCGATTATCAACACAATGCGTTCCATATGAGAAATATTCTTCAGTGAATAACTTCATAATCGGTATATATTCATTCGACACGTGAATTCCTGATGGGTATGTTATTGTGATGATCATAATCCATTCTTTCAACAAATGTCTATGAACTGATAGATCACGATTTGTGTTCATTCGCTGAGCACATGCGCACATGTTTCTAGGTTGAAGCGTGTGCTTTAAGAAAGACAGAACAATGGACGACTTTCGGGGATAAAATACAAACTAAGATTGATTACCAAATAAATTCCATTAATTGTATGATTTCATATTAGCCATCATACAGATCTATCTCACTCTGCTCGTGGCATTGCGAAATACCTTGTTGGGAAACTGAAGTGTGATAACCAGGTCCTGATGGATGAACATTTCATATGCAGAAAAGATTGATAAAACAAATGACTACTGTTCAGTCAAACTGCCATATCCAATATGTATTGGAAGCGTATTTCAACGAGGATGTCAATGGATAATTCTTTTCTAGCTCCGATATTAATGAAGTTATTAACAAAAAAACAAAATCATAATTTACTTATTACGTCATTAATTCACCGCAAGTGTTCTCTGTTGACATCGCAAATCACGAAGAAATTCTCAGATTAATTTGTAATATATACAAACATCATGAACTGACAACCACTATAATATATCGTAATAGATTAATGATTACATGCAGATTATGCATATGTAAACGATTTCGAAAGTTTGAACCCCTGAACCTGATCTTTAAATAAGCTATACGAATAAAAATGTACCGGGTGTAAGATGAAAATTTATTAAAGGGGTGAACTCAATTATGTTATTGATTGTAATGGTGAATATATATATATATTTTTTTTAACTTTACCTCAACAAAGATTCATATTTTTGAATTGAAGTTTAGTCCTCTTTTTTTTTAGCTTTCGGCGCATTGGGAGCTTTTAGCCACACAGCTCCACCCAAAAGTTTTGAGTAAGTTGAAACCATATTGATATATTTGATTAGGTGAATGATGAAAAGCATCACCAAAGGTGACAAACCAGTGTTTACAATTGACATGCATAAAAGTCATAAAGCCTAGAAGACCCAAATAGGGACCATTGTTGTCTCTAGTAGTACAATATGCTGTACAATATGCTGAGTTGTAACTCTTGCTCTATGTTGGCTCTGATAAACGAAGTTTGAGTACCATAGCTCAAACAATGGGAATTGTACAATGTAGATGTATAACTATCCAAAAATGGACCAGCTAACGGTCCGGAATGGATTCAGATCCAAACCATATTATATTAGACTGCTTGTGGTTGTCATTTTTAAGTTATAAACCCAATTTGAGCACCCTAGCTCAAACAATGTGATGTGTAGGAGATAAAAGTAAAAAATAGACTAAATAAATATCCTAAATTGACCCAAATATGGACCATTTGGGTCCATGTGAAATAGGTTCCTCTGTTTTGTCAACAGTTTAAACTAATAAATCAAATTTGAGTACCCTAGCTCAAACGATATGACCTGAGAAACAAAACAAATTTGAGCATTCTACCTTGAACGATAGGACCTGTGGAGGGGTAACAGTAAAAATGGACCTTTTAATGGTCCCACATGCACCCAAATATCGACCCATCAGGTTTGTTTGAATTAGTCTTCCTGTGGTCACCATTTTCAAGTGGAAAACCAAATTTGAGCATTCTAGCTTGCATGGTGAGACCTGTAGAGGGGTAACAAACCAGGACTGACACAATTAATTGGGTATTAGCCAGTGTAAACACTGGAATGAACCAACATATACCCACATAGTTAAACACAGTTACCTTGAGTGTATGGTTATTAATGTAAAAATGAAATGAGTGTACTTTCATCATTAATCCATACAAAACCAAGAAAAGAAAAAAAAAGTGCTGGCATTTGGTTTAGTACCAGAAATTCATAGCAAGTCAGCCAATGGAGCAATGCTGAGGAGCTTAGAAGGCAATTATAATATCTACCAACGATGTCAGTTGAACAATAATTATAAAACCTTTCAAACCAGTGTTCCACCACCACACTTGGCGGACCGGAAGCTGGTGGATGTGTGCGGTGACCAGCCGTCTGAGTTTAAGTGTCTGTGGATCAGTCCGGACAATCAGATCCGCGGCGGGGATGAGATCACTTCACCGGAAGATAAAGCCACACATCTTGAGATTGCAGCCACTGTAGCCATGAATGATGATTACCATGTAGTGGTGAGACAACAAGTTCTTGTGGCTATGCACATGAAATATAGCTATACTTCCAATATAGAATCCCATTGAAGTGTATAAATTTATCACTTCTAAATCTACTAGTATGAAAATCCTAATATTACATCACTATATATTTGAAAACAAAAAAGCAAATCAATAGTTGATATCATTACTCAAATTGTTAGTAAAAGCAATTATATTCCTTCTAAATGTTGTTCTTTGAAAGGGAGCAGAAACTATCCAGTTGATGGTGCGCCACATGCCCCCTGAGCTGTTTGTGGAAATGGCTGCACGCTCAAGAGTCGGACTTTTCACTTTTGATGACAAAACTACAATCTTCCCAGAGTACATCCACCTACGCGACACTCCGGAGTGTGCAGGTAATCCAGAAACTTAGTTTTAGTGAAATTTAAAATCACCAGTTATGTATAAGTTGACACATTTGCTCAATAAAAATGACATAATTTTTTAATTCACGTAATGTTGAAAGGGGCACATGTTTAGACATTTGAGAATTATCTATGAATTACTATAAAACATTTTAAAACTACACACAATATTTATTCAGGTACATGTGCTGGTGACTGTTCCTTTACTTGTACTGGGGATGGCAGAAAGTGGGACAGTTTGGCCGGAGTTGGTGGTGTCAGAGGAACGTGTTTGGATGACAACTTTATGTGCACACCACAGGATCCTTATGGTATTTTTTTTCATATTAGACTCAGAGAGTATGACTTTCCTAAAACTTAATAACACAAAATGACTCAATATAAGACTCAGTCAAAATAAATTGTGTATAAACCAGTGTCAATAAACAATACAATTTCCATTGCAAATATGAACACCATGAAATTGGCGTAGCCCCCATTTTTTTATTTTCATTTTGACGCATCTCCGTGCCTATAGGCTTCTTGACGCCTGTAGATTAAAGATAACGTATTTCAGTGAAAATTTGTTAGTTTATTTGTGAACATTCCAGAAGTTTCTCATGACACGCGCTAGTAAAATACAAGACATTTATTACATAAAACAAAATCACTTTTAATCTAAAAACGAAATTAATATTTTATATAATATTCTACATCCCTTTCCTTCAGAACAATGTCATAATAATATTCCTTCACCTCAAACAATGCTAAGGCCTAGAAAAATGATTGTTTGGTTCCGGTAACATGATTTTGAAAAATAGGTTAGTAAGGTAGGTAATTGTATTTTTTTTTCTTCGTATTTTTTTACCGCAAAAAAATTAGGTTACCGTATCCTCGTGCATAAAGGCACATGTGCCTATAACTGAAAAATCGCTATTTTTTTACTCCCTTGGGTTATGTTTGATCTCTGATATAGGCCCATGAGCCTTAATACGATCACGGAGCGCACCCCACCTCCAACACACAATACATATTATTTACCAAAAAGTGCCTTTCCTTGGTGTATATGTCAAAGATAAGGTATAATTACAGACACAACAAACTTCGCATGGTAAACATCGGCATTCAATATCGTCAGCTGTATGCATTTTGATGCATTTCTTTGTGTCAAACACCTTGCCGTGGTATTTGTCAATTGTGGTTCTCAAATATTGGAATATGTAATTCATTAGTAGCATAATACCAATAATCTGTTTCTGGCTCGTCGGAAAATCAAAATAACTTACTTATTTAGAAGAATAAATTGCACATGACAAATGCTCATGCTCAGAAATTCAAATGTCCCGCGTAGTCTCGCTAAACAAGACTGGTCACCCGCCAAGTATAATATACGAGTCGGGCTGAACGAGGCTAATGACCTGTGGCATAAAAACGAAACAAAAATCGAATACTGTCGTAAAATCGTCCGCTCATCACGCATCTTCCTCGGGCAATTTTAGATTTAAAAAAAATGTAATTTCTGTCTTGAAACATGCTCTTAGTCTCTGTTATAGGCCCCTGGGCCTTAATACGAACACAGGGCGCAATCCCCAATGTTAGGCCGTGCGCCTTTAATGCCATTATACGGTGGTAGGCCACTTCTTTTTTTTACTCCACATAGAAAACGAAAGTGACTGCACACAATTGTGATGGTAAAATTAAACAAAATGATGAATTACATATGATTTTTTCTTATTGGATTGCTAAAATTAGTATATTATTTTATGTTTGAATCCACAGGTTCGATGTTTTTATAAAAAAACTCAAAAGATTAGGTTTGGGGGGTTAAAATGGGTTAGCTAGGGTTACCGCAACCACATACATGTAATCATTTTTTCTAGGCCTAACAAACTTGACTAAATTAGAAACAACAATACAAATAATTACAAATTACAAAACTGGTCAATTCAATCATACACTCATCACATTTTATCTGACATTTTATATATATATATATATATATATATATATATATATATATATATATATATATATATATATATATATATAATAAAAACAAACAAACGCAAACAACAACAATAAAATACGATCATTCACGTTATGAGAAATCAAGTGTTTGTTGATTGTTGAATGAATGTTAAGCATTACAGCCAATAATAACATACATGAAAAGCGCCAACAGGTGGTCAAACCAGTGTTTAATACACTGGAATGTCACTGTTTATATATTGGCTGATTATCCATTATATCCACTATCAAGAAGTGGGTGCATTTTTTGGAGCCGATGTGTCTGGAGTTTATGGTTGTACAATATTGATTTTAATTGTGCATGCAAATAGTAATAAGAATGTGATTCATAACTGTCAAAGATCGATATTTGACCCAAATATTGCCCGTTTGGGCCCATGTGAAATAGAGTTTTTGTGGTCACCATTTCCAACCGACATGCCAAATTTGAGCATCCTAGCTCAAACGATGTGACCTGTAGAGGTGTAACGAACCAGACGGACGGAGTGATGGTCTGACGCAATTAATTGGGTACAAGCCAGTGTATAAAACACTGGAACAGTTAGCAGTTTAACACCAGTTAAATTCCTTCATGCACATGAACATCAGCAGCGATCCGTGTACACTGATATTCATGATCTACTAAATTGACACATCACTTGCTCATTTGAAATCCTTCAAAATGGCTTGGTCTTTTGTACAGTCTACCATACTTTCTTGCAAGTGGCACACTTGATGGCTGATTTTGTGACGCTATTGGTGGTGTAGTCGCTAGAGGTGATGGTGGCTGTGCAGTTACTACTTAGGGCCTCTTTTGTGGAGTCTTTGGTTCAGTTTGCTGCATCATTGGCTGGTTTTCTATTGCTGGAAAGTCTTCCTCAGATTGGACTGTTAGTGGGAGTGGTCAGGGTTCACTGACAGGCAGTAGGTTCCTGGTACTTCTGTATTCTTTACCATTCTCAACAACTACACACGATCGAGGGGAATCTGCCTTCCTTTTAACATAGAGATGGGTCAAAGCCTTAACCCTGTTTGCTGTAGTAGAAACAGTCAAATAGAATTATATTGCTAAATCTGTTGACTGTCTTGGATGTGTGTGTGTATATACTCCAGGAAGGCGGCAAAGCGCCCGCCACCGTGAGCCTGGATGTCCCGCTATGTAACTCCTTATGTCGGTGGTGGTCGCCCCCTTCGATTATAGATAAAACAGTTACCAGAATGGGTTGGGCCAGTAAACTGCCTGCCGAGCGCGACAACGGCAGCCAGGGTGCGGGCAGTGCCTGGATGTGGGACAGGGGAAAGGATGGGGAGGGAGAAGTATTTTATGTGTTCCGGATCTCATCTGTTTCAACCCGAGCAACACCGGGTAAACAGCTAGTAATTGTATATATTTATATTTGTAAGTTTATCACATATCCTATGTACTTTTTATTAAAAAGTGTTCACTCAATAAACCTTTGTCATTCTATGTCTTACATTTGATTATCTCACTTAGGCAGCATCATAGGGGAGTAGCATCATCGATGAAACCGTTTGTATAAAGTGCACCTTTATACATGTTTAATTTTGAATGCTAGCTATTTCGTGCATTTGTGTATAAATATTGGTCGTGTTGCATTTGTTGTTTTGTGGAATGCATTTTTGCTGTTTTTTACTTGGTTCCGGTATTTATGGTGAGCTCTAGTTTAATATGAGTAAAGGACTTTGACAAAAGAATAGAGTAGACTATAAGCAATTGCATTAAACGGGATTACTAGCGGATAACATGGCTGAAAATGCTGAGGCTGGTTTCCCGCCAAATAACGGCGTGGAAGAAGACGTACTTAGCGATGGCGAAAATGAGGATTTTCATGATTCTTTGGCATTCACGTCTAGCGATGAGTCCGAGGAATTTTGCTGGCCAAGCAGATGAAAGCTTTAGAGTTAGAAGAACAAAAATTAAAAATAGAAATACAGAAACGAAAAATTGCTGAAATGATGTCTCAGTTATCAAAATCAGCACCAGTTACCATAAAACCTCTACCTAAATCCCAACAACAGTCGGATGAGGTTCTTTTCAATATGTTGAAGAATGATGATTATGGTTCAGATGAGATGTCAAGGACTTTCACACAAAGCGGTAAGGTGAAATATTTAAAAATAAAAGATTTTGCTAGAAGTGTTGATGATGCGCAGTATGATGATGAAGATGATGAAATGACATTGCAAGCGAACGATGGTTCCTCCCTCGTGATAAAAGGCCGTAAGTCTACTAAAAAGTCAAAAATCACTGTTGCGATGTGGATCAGCACTAATATACGTATAATGAACGAACTGAAAAAGGATCCTACTTTCTCTGAGGAGAAATATCTTGAGTACACATGTCAAATCGGGGACCTATTGCAAGTATATAAACCTGCTGGATAAAGTCATAGCGTATGATGATTGGCTAAGACCTGGTCGACACTTGGTAAAGACTTGATAACGACTTGGTAACGACTTGGTAACGATTTATTATGGATTTTTTGAGTCGCCAGCAAACAACGGCGACTTTTTTAGTTCCGCTGCATGATGGTGGAAGTAAAAAAAATCGCAACCAATCACCGGTCTGCCGGCGACTTTTTTGGAAGACTAGATAACGACATGCTGCCGACTATGGGAGACTAGATAACAAGTTGGTAAAGACATGCTAGCGACATGATCGCGATCACCAAAAATTGATGAATCGTTATCTAGTTTTTGTCCAGGTCCCGACCGTGGAACGGGGGGTTTAGAAGATAGCTTTAGAAATTTAGTGTTTTCTTGGGTGAAATGGTCTCCACAGCCATACGATAGTAGTAACAGCCAACATAACGCAGATTCCCAACAGCAAACGCTTGACATTCCATGTGAACGTCGAATCACTAAATACTGACAGACATACCTTACCAGAAAACAGGAACATTGCAAGATACTTAAGTGTTAGTGTAAACTTTACAGAGTGCAGAATTTTACATGCCATAGTGTTAGGTCATACGTATGTTAAGGAGATCTCTCACTTATGTAATATTTTCTAGAGGGGTCAAAGTGCATAGTGTCATATATTACGGTATGTATATTTTAACTCACAGGGTACAAGTTCACACGTTCTTGAAAACTGCTATTTTCATGGTGTAAATAATAAGAGACAGACTAAAGCACCCTTTTCTTGTTTTCATAGGACCCTGCTGACCCTCTATACTGATTGTGGTGTGGAAAGTTTACATTTGTACAGCATTGGCTAATTTCCTCTTCATGCTTTTGTAAAAAAGTGGGTCAAGGCACGACGACCTCCCATCAGGTAGAACGTGCTCTCGATGTGATAGAGAGTTTAAGGGACAAAGACTAGATGTTCAAGGGTGTATGAGGCCAAAAATAGTATCAAGGTGGCAAAAGGCCTAATGGTATTGTGCAATTGTGATACTGGCCAAGTATGAACGTGTCTATAAGCCTTAGGAAAGGTTAGCTCAGTGGATTAGAGCGCCTGTCCATGCACATGACTGGTCTGATGTGAACAGGAGACTGTGAGTTCTATTCCTCGGCCTTGCAAATAACTTTACAAGGCTGCTTCTGAAATTTCCTTACACTTTGTGGCATGTGTTGATAAGACAACTTAATGCACAACAATACACTAGTAATATATATAACATTAACATTGATGTCTTTGATAATAACGCAAGAGACCCACTATTTAGACTTTGGCACATATACAAATGCAGATCACGGCTTTTTGTCTCTCTAATGTGTTTTTGTTTACAAGTCTCTCATATGATTTTAAAAACCCACTCTACACTGATCTTCTATCCAAATTTTTATCCTTTTGATGGACTAAGGATTGTCTTTTTTTAAGTGTTTTTGTTTTTACACAAGTGTTGATACCATTTCTTTGAGATTCTATTCAGTTTCTGTCAAAAGGCCCTAGATGTAATTAATGCTTATCAACACTTTTCTTTGTAGGAAAATATCTTTTAAGATTTAAAGATACAATATAAAATAGAGTATTTTACAGGAAAAACTGACAACATCCTTGTGCATGAGTTTGCCCACACCATCCATTTGTATGCTCTTCCTTATGTGCCTGGCGGTTGGCCAAATAGGGTAGGTAGCTACTTTTTTCACAAACTTTTAGTTCTGTATGGATATATTTCTGATGAGTTTTCTTCATTGCTCAATTGATAAATAAAATGATCTATAAACAAGAAATTAGAGACTGCAAGTATTTCAATTTTCTGAAAGTCACCATTAGTAATGTACTATGTAAATAAAGTACCGGTAATTTATCATTTTAACTAACTTAATCTTGATCCATAAAAATACTTATGACTCCAGCTGCAATGTTCATAATATTATGCATCATCACATATATTCATATTATAGATCTATGCAGCATGGGAGAATGCACGATCCAACAACATCTGGGATAATAACTCGTATGCCATGTTCAATGACATAGAATACTTTGCTGAGGGAGCCGGAGTGTTCTTTAATGTCAATCACCACTTCTCTAGCACAGGTGGCATGAACAGGTTGGGCCTTTTTCAAAATTCAAGAATATGAAATCAGATTATTGCACGTCGTGTTTTTTTTACAACCAATAGCTAATGAACTGCTTCACGAAAAAAATATATTTCATAACAGGAATATCATCAGTGGTCCAAAGATCATCTTTCACATGTCACGATGTGCTTCGTTTATAATTCTCCACTACCTCTTGTTTGTCCAACGACTATGCTATAAACACTGTTTTGTTTCAGCTGTGGAAAAAGCTCTGGTTTCTGCGACTGTCCTGAGGATGCACGTGCATGGCTGCGGGAGAAGGACCCTCTACTCTACGAGGCTCTCGTCTACACCTTCACCGATGGTGTTGATGATGCCCCTGGGGAGCTCCACATCTGTATGACAGAGCCCAACAACATTGATTGTGAGCTGTAGATTGCTCAATAATAAAGTGTTTGTGTCAAGTAAGATGTCATCTTAGTGAGAAGGGCAAAATTAAAGAAAATAAAATAAACAACAATTACACATTACTTTAAAAATATTAGACCAAATCTAAAATGATTATTCCAACATAGCAATACACAAGGCAACATTAAACTTAATCTTCTAAAACAAGTAAAAATCACATGTAGGTAAGCTTTTTGAAAATATCCAGTATCAAATTTATCAATTTAATGTAAATTGTACCGTACACCAAAATATATCATTAAATCACTTTTTTGATACAGTCACAAACCTTCTTTTGGACTATATGATTATCTAAAGAAATAGGAATTGCCATTTATAATTCTTTGCACAAAAAGTTCACGAAATCTTAAAAATTCAAATCAATTATTTAAATTATTCATTTAACCCTCTTAGTGCTGGGGCTACTGCAGTAACCCACCAATTATAGTGTTTGCTCAATAATCACCACCAGAACCTACAAGGATTCGATTCCATGACCTTCTAGCTAAAAGTTTCCATAACCGGTGACCACATGTATGAAAGATATGTCGGGTCAGAGGAAATTCAAAATAAGAATGGAAAACAGTTACGAGAAATCAATCATGATGACATTGATAAACAAACAAAATAGTAGTTGGGGAGTCTTCAAGAAATTTGATGAAGAAACTAAATATCAGAAAACAAAAAGGGCTCATTCTGAGAATCAGGAAATTCTTTACAACTGCAGTCAAATATCTGCTTGCAAACTTTCCCTTTGATAATGACTTCTTGCAAAGCTTAGGATGTTTTCAGCAACAAAAGAGATTAAAATCATCAAAATCATCATGCATTAAAAAGGACACGAAGGACTTACGATTTATAAATAGTGACAACATTACTTTGGTTATTATACAGATGAATGGAAGCTTTATCAAGCTGATCAGATAGACAACACACTTTAGAAGACAGAAGATGATGATAGAAGAACATTGAAAAGAATTGATCATTATTGGAGGGATATACTATATATGAGAATTGCTGATGGCACCCTTAAGTATGGTATTCTTAAAACTGGTCTGTTAATTCTACTTTGAACTGTTGTTTATTTTCCTATTTTTTCCTATATATGAAATCTGAAATTCTTATTTTTTTTCACGATTTCCGATATATTTTTCATCTCAAGTGGCCTGACAGCCTGCACCATTCAACAGAGTGATGCTCACAATGGGTCCCGAAGGTGATGTAATGTCTGAGATTCCAGTGGACAACCGCATTGAGGTCCTGGATGTAGACCAAAATGATACTACCACAGATGGTATCACTAATGAAGTAATAACAACATACAAAAAATTAAGCATGATTCAATTATTGAAATGTATTTACCTGCTTATCTTTAAAGAATAACTCTAAAATTCAAATTTTGAACATAATTTTAATCGATCTCAAACTCTACAGATTCCTTTAAAAATAAATCAACCAGACATACAAAAAATTAAACATGATTAATTGCATTTTCACTGTTTATTATGCTTAGATTGAAGACAAAGAGTGCTAATTGGCTATAAGAATAATGAGTGAAGGCAATTTAAACCAAGGAGGCACAACCCACTACAAATATGAAATGATGCCTCCATTCACAAAATCCTCTGTGTGCATGGGAAATGGTATGAATTATAAATTTCAATACCACTACTATTATAACTATAAATATTGATTTATATATGTTCTCTCTATATAAATATAAATTGTTTATTATTATACCCAAGCCTCGATTGGGTTGGTTATGACTATACACCCGAGGTCTGTAGGCTATGAACTCAACTTAGAATTCAGCCAAAAATTCAGCACGAAATTCAGCCAAACGCACTGGGATGACCCCGTTTTGCGTAAGGTTTTGAACGAATGATGTGCATCACGTTCAGATAACTATGTCACACGTATGTTGATAAACGTGATCGCTGAACCTACTCACTGTACTCAATCATGGATAACGTAACACTTTCATATCCACCGAACACACGTGAAAATTTAACATTGGGCGGGATTAGACACTCCTGGAAATGATTTTCTTCATATGTAGCGAAATAATCCCTGAAATAATCCCCGAAATAATCCCTGTTTTGGGAGTTGCAAAAAATAGAAATTTTCACTTTGAAACTCTCTAACATAAAAAGTATTAGTCTAGTCATGTTCATATTGCACATGCATATATTTCAATTTCACCTCTATGCGACACGCTTATTTGTTTTTGGCATAGTAAACATTTCTTATGGATAAATCAAGACCCAAAGACGAATCTCTATTTCTCGTAATCCGTCACATACAGTGCTGTAACTTCTGTCTTCAGTGTCATTTTCTCATGAAATTTACAGATCACAAAGATTTTCTCCATCCAAACAACATCTGTGAAAATGATTATATGACACAACCTAGTTTGAAAATAGGATGGCTAAACACAACGTTCTTGTAAAAACACTCTACTTTAACTTTGCAGCAGATTTGCAACGTTCTAAGCCTAGAGGTTCTGTTTTTTGGCTACAAATTCGAAATCTACCACTTCTCACCGTTCAAACCATATACTAAAATACACATTTGGTAGTACATAAAACCACCTGCAATAGATTTCTTGATCTGCAGAGTTAATCTTGTCACAAGGATTTCATATTTCAGTTTGGTCGTCCTCTTTATCAATAATGAATGAACACCCCAAGATACTTGGTCTTCTCCACAAGTGGTACAATTTCACTTTATTTTTAAAAGTTTAGGTTTGAAACTCATATATTTGGACTTCTTCCCATTAAATTTGATATAATGCAATCTGCAATAATAGGCCATAATCAACAGTCATGAAATGCATCTGTAGCCCGGACGCGTGATACTCGATGAAAGTAACAATCCATTCAATTATGCCACACAATACTCTGCTCTTCAGACTTTACTGACTTCAGAATAAAAGATGTTCAAGAATCCGAATTATTTCTGTACAGTGGCAGATCTAGGGTGGGTTGGGGTGTAGTTATAGACTAGTAATGGCACAGCGATAGATCAATTACTTAGTAATCCTTGTAAAATAAGAGGAGTGTTATGATGACGATCATACGGACAGATGCTACAGTTGCTATTGGTAGTATATTTATAAAACCATCAAATACTTAGTAATTTTAGTACCCACTATACAAATAGTAATTAAATTAATATTTTCTTATATTTTTATTGTCATTTTAAGTACGTATTAAACTGTAGAACATTAAGATTTTATTAAGATTTTTCTCATTTTTTATAATAATATCTTTAATACTTTTTTACATCTTTCATGTTGGTGTGTGAATAATAAAAACATTAATGTACATAATATTTTGAAAATTTCTGAGATGGGTGTGGGCATTTCGACTAGAGGCAAACGTTTTTGTGAATACAAACAAAGGTGTCGAAAGACAAAAATAAAACTTTCAAATGCTCATTCCTTCGAGGCAATTCTAAATTAACCCTGTCTTCAATGCTGGAGATAATGGTCAATGATTTTTTACCACAACAGATGAAAAAGTATGTTTTTTTAGCATGAATAAATACAGTTAACAATTACATACTAATTTTCATAAAATTACTGATTACATAGTCCCTCATAGAATATGTTAAAATCAATACACCAGTAAACCTCATTATTACATTTCAGATATGTAATGGCAAATCTGAGCGCATCAGACCAGTTTGGAAAGCTGAATGGCTAAAGAATGGTCCCACAAATTTCACAAGACATTGTCTTACATCCATCGATAAAGCAGCATGCATGAAAGTGAGAGTGGGAAAAAAATGGAATAATAAAGCTAAGTTCCTCTACATCTGAGAATTATGTGGATCTCAATGCAGAAAAATTGTCATGCGCATGCCATGAATGGCAATGGCAATGTAAACATATGTTATACATCATCAATAACAATCATGGTATTTTGCCACATCAATATCTTGAAGGCCCTCTTTACTCCTTAGATTTGAACACTAGATTTCTTTATATGTCGCCCACTGAAGAGCAGTCACCTCAAATCAAATTCTCACAAGCTGATTCAAATTCCAAAGACAATCCAGACTCAATAGAACAGATAGAATTTCAGAAAACATTGAAGTTAAAAAATGCAAATGCAATTCAAAATAAAAAAAATCCACATCAAACCGCAAAACTCCAACACTGCAACAATGCATTGAGTTGTGCAAACAAATAGAGAGCAATCTCTACCTTTCATGTGACTGATATGTAGTGGATAGAAAATTACTTGAAATGTCTATTCAACAAAACCAAAGCACACTTGAATTATGAAAATGGATTGGTCTTACAATCTAAGAAAGGTGATTTAACTTTGTATATGTATGTTATAAAAAATAAATTCTCTAAAATTGTTATTTGTATAATAGACGAATTATTTTCATATAAATATACATTGATGACATGAATTTTTCAGAGCTTTGGGAAAAGTCTCCTACAAGAAATCCCTGCTCACCTAGTGAAATGCAAGAGACATCAGGTGAAACATATATCTATGTTCTCAAACTTTTTACTTAAAACACAACTACTTTAATCACATTTTTAAAAAATCAATTCTCTAAAATTGTTATTTGTATAATAGACAAATTATTTTCATATAAATATACATTGATGACATGAATTTTTCAGAGTCTTGCGACAATTCTCCTACAGGAAATCCCTGCTCACCTGGTCAAGTGCAAGAGACATCAGGTGAAACATATATCTATGTTCTCAAAATTTTTACTTAAAAAACAATTTCTTCAATTACATTATTTTTGCGTTTTCTCTATGTACCCACATTTTTTACTTAAAAAAACATTTATATCATGTTTAAACAAATAACTTGAATTTTTCAGTCTTGTCACAAGTACCCTTTGAGAATGCCCAGTTCATCTAGTCAATTGAAAGAGAGATTAGGTGAAAAATATATCGAAGTTCTTAAACATTTTAATCCAAAAATACTTCAATCTTTATTAATGGCACAATGCAAATGACTATTGATTCATTAATTTATTATTAAAATTTTGATAACGGGTAGCATGATTCAATACATCCCACCTTACTCAACTGGGTAAAATTATATTGAAAGTGTGTTTGATTTAATCATGTATTTTTAAGCTGTCTTTATTCCACTGAAAATGAGACCTCGCAAAGTAATGCATCGTGTAGGGAAGAAGGCCTCAATTGTTAAAGATTCAACAAGCAAAGGCATAAACGACATTCTAGGTAACTAAATTTAAATATTTGATTGTTCTGTGATTATTCTGTGATTTGTAAACAAAAACCATTTGTATCACACTGCTGTAATGCATTGTACACAAATGAGCAGCAAACTGGTGAGAGGACACAGATGGGCTTTTTTTCACATGCAGACAGAAAAAAATAAAAAGGCCCATTTGAGCAAAGGCCCATTTCACTATCAATTGAACTGAGATGGGCCTTATTATCACATTCTAGTAAAAACCATTAAAAACATGCACATTTATTGATGCTTTTGAATAATATTTTTTTCTCATGCTGTACAAGACATACTCACAATCTATTGCAGGCGAGGTAGAGGATGATAATGGTATTCAGAACAACTGGCATGATTCTGCAAACAAAGGTAAAAAAATAACGGACATACAATAATTGTCAATACTCGCTTTAAATGTTTTGAATTGAAAAAAAAAATAATAATTATATATTGCGTGTATGTAAATATACTTCAGGACCAAGTTTTGTACCGACAGATGAAGATACGACACAATATTATGTTCCAGTTAAAAGAAGAAAAGTGATAAGTTTGGTAAGTTTAAACATTAATTAATATAACAAATACAATGCTAATTTCGCCACTCTAACTGGAGACCACCTTGTGGTTGTATTGTGCACTCAGGGACTTGTTTTTTTAAAAACCCTCTATTCCCCAACATTAATCAAATACTATTTATATATCCTTTGGGAACAACATACTAAATGGGTCTATTAATAATTGATAGGAAAGATACATAATGCACTTTGATCAGAATGTAATTTTAGTTGAAAGCTACACACCAATCAAGTAGCTGATAATGTTTGCGTAGGATTCGGAGGAGGTAGTGGAGCCACATTGAGGCAGGGTACTGTAACCACCTGACTCTCATAGGTGGTACCTGTGGAAACCTTGTTCTTACTATTGTAATAGTTCCTGGGGGTCCCGTTAGTAAATACCTGTTGTAATAAAACATAGTGTATCAATTTAGGGCATACCGTTTTTCAACATTGTTGTCCGATCAAGTTGGAAAAATAATACCTAAACCATCGGTTTATTTATAAAGATTCTTCACATGGACATTTCCCATAATTTAAAATTAACATGAAGTCTCTCGGAAGATTTTATTTATGTTTTAAATAAGGAGCTGGGGAGGGTCTAAGGTCCAGACCTAACAGGCAGGGAATTAGAAAAGAATGTACATTTGTAACTTTCTCATGTTGTAAAATCTCATGCGTCCACCATGCCATCTTGATCGGATAAAAAGGTTGAAAAAAGGTATTTTAAATGCGAAATGCATACTTAAAAATACTGATTTGGATCATTAAAATCAAATATTGAAAATCCTCAGACACAAAATTATGCAATACATGTTGTCATCCATGCTTCAATGTCACACTTTTATAAATTGATATCAATTCAAATTGTGATTTTGTTAAACTTCTTACAATTAAACAGAAGACAATGTCCAGTTCAAGTGCCAGAAGTGCACATGTAGATGATGTACTTCAAAATGATCAATTTCATCAATAGCCATTAATGTGGTAAGTACTGAGACTAAAGGCACAATGCCTCAGTTACCTTCTAACTGCTGGACTGAAAGCATATTAGGCTGGCAACCTATTCCCGATTGGAATAGGCCCTTAGTAAGTAACCTTTCCAATGCCATGCCTGTGGTGAACCTCTGTCGTGAAGCCTGGTAGACACTATTGAGTAGCAAGGCCCCTAAGGCCTACAGTCTAATCGGTATACTGGAGGACAGGGTAACACAAGTACGTTGGTGACCTCCACCTCGGCCGTAATTTGAAGATTGTTGACAAACATACTATAATGTTCTAGTCCCCAAACTTTGTGTTCGCAATGAATTAATACAAAATCATATGAATTTTCATGTAGATTAAATATCATACATTTATTATATTTCTCAATTTAATAATCAGTTATACAGTTATAATTATTTCTAAAGATTTCATCGGATGACAGCAGTGATTCATTTATGGGCCAAAGTCATTTACTTCACCAAAAAAGACGTGATGCAAATTTGGGTATTAAAAATTATTCATTTACATTTCAATTACCATATATTTGCAACAAATTCGGTTTAATAACATATATATTGTGTATTATGATGATTAATGTGATAATTTTATTTGTTTTAGCACGAGAAATAGTAAGAAATCACAATTATTTGGCTGCAAAAATTGGTGGATATAACATTCTAGACAACGATCTTAACAATGTTCTACATTCGGAAGTGACAGATAATGTAATCTTTAATTTCACTTTATGAATTTTTTATGTTTACCTCAATTGACCCATATGTGATAAAGACATATATATGTTTTTTATTGTGAAGGCAATATTACAAAATGTTGTATTGAAGAATATGTCATGGTTTGTCGGTCACCATGTATGAATGTAGTGAATATTGCCCGAGCTTGCCTTGATATATATTCATTATAACACGATAAACCCACATTAGCACATAATATTTGATGAAAAGCCTCACGAAAATAGCCATTGCGCTATTTGTAAACGTCTTACACATCTCTGTGTAGTACAAAAAACGCCATACGTTTAGATGTAATGTCAGACGTACTATTTCACGCCAGTCTTCCTTAGAAATATGTACGAATCACTGACCTGGAAGTATTATTCAGAAATGTTTGAAAACATTCTGTTATTTTATGTTGTAATCAGTAAGCAATTTTTTTTTGTCTCAATCATCTAGGCTTGATTTGCAATTAAATTTTGCAGAAAATTCAACGTACACACAAATCTTTAGCATTGGCATACATTTAGTGAGTGTACAGATGGCCAATATAGTCATATATTGATTTACTTATTTGAATAGATAGTCAGAAAGTGTGACCCACTTTTAGAGGGCACTATTGCCCAGTCTCTGTGGAGAAATATGTGACTGGCTGATTTGGCTCTAAGCCAATCACAATGCATGATTTAGGGGCGTGTCACAGATAGTGTTACAATATATTATTATTTGATGCATAGCAACTCTATGTGATGATGCCAATGTTAATGTCTTTTAGGTTATAGATGCATACATACACTTTCTGTGTAAGCAACATTCAGAATCTACATCTTACCACATACCAACAGCAGCAATGCAAAAGATTATGGGTGGAAAAGATGTCTTTAAAAAAGAATGGAGTAAGAAAATAATTTTATAATGGTGTAAATGTACATACAAAATCTTAACATCTTATCAACTTTAACATATTTGCGTGAAAGGTCATAATTAAATTTGTGTTATAATTCATCAAGCTCAATTTACACAGCTGAACGCCCAATTCATTAAAGTAAGGAGATAATCTGGCCTCCCTTGGCTAAAACCAATCATTAGTGGCAAACTGGTTAGAATAACATATAATCTATCTACAAAAAAATCTATAACATTTTTTACTCTGTTTCAGCCTCAATGTGGATGGGACAATACCCATAACATCATAGCTCTGTACTTGGAGAATGGAAACCATTGGGTATTACTGGTAATCCAACCTAAAAATCAAAGAGTTGTGTATTATAATTCCCTAGGGGCCCAATGAGGAAATGAAAAAAGAATATTGTGATAAAATACGGTAAAAATTTACTCATTTTAAGAAAACGATGAAACCAATATTTTTTTTTCAAATTTTTGATAGCAATGAGTTTTATGAAGTGATATTTGTTCAATTCAATTAAATGGGTGTGCATTTGCATTGGAATTCAATAGTGAAGATTGTTTATATGATACAAAATCGAGGAGGATGGGGGGTTGGGTCTTAACATGAGCATGGGCTTTTACATGGTTGTATACGGTAATTAGTTTATTTTTATCCTTAAAATTTCAATACTTCTTACTTGTTTTGTTGATTTTTATAGAGCCTTCATGAGGAACAAAATTAAAATAGGGAAGTCTTGGCGAGTCGATTGTCCAACTGTATCAAGGCAGCCAGAAAACTAGAATATTTTGTTTCTTTTTCATTTATAAATTATTTTGTGACTATTTAATTGTGCGATTTTGGTCCATCCTGGACCTACTTAACATAAGCCATTAATGCTTATTTGTCTGAAAGGTAACTAAGCAGTGATTGACTGAAACCTAAATTTGATAAAAAAGAGTCCCTAAGTGATCGCATATTTTCAAGCAAGGCCATAAAGATAACCTAAGAATGCTTTATACTGTTAATTGACTTGTTAATTAAAACTTCATTGAACATATACTTTTTTTTACAGTTTGCTGAGGCACAGCTGAAAAACACAAATTTGGTATTTGGCAGCAGTCGAGAAAGCATATGCTCATGAGAAAGCAATAGCTAACAACAGGATAGATTTGGCAAATGACATAATGAGAGCTGGCTCTGGCAAAGAGGTAAAAAAAGTATCCAAAACAATTTATAAAAAGAAAGAATGGGAGCAGGACAAGGTAAAAGTTATGAAAGCTATCATAAAAATGCCACAAAGACTGATCCGCAGCATTGGCCTGGCAAAAATGTTCTAGGCAAATTGTATATGGAAATAAGAGATGAAATTATTGAGGAGGGAATGAACGATTTCAGAAAGGTGACATCTAAATCAGAATCAAGAAGTGCCAAAAGAAAACCATCATCAGACAGTACAATAGGAAATGCAGACAATGGAACTACTCGACCTAAAATTGCTAATAATATCTCTTAAGAAAATAATAAATGTAAAAGAACCCAACCCCGGGTTTTTTAAGATTGAACTGATTAAGCAGTATTACATATGATGGTGGTAAAAGCTAATGAATTAGTATTAAGAGTCTAATATTTACTGAATATTTATGTGCAAGGTGTGGTACTCCTGTACCACCTGTGCTGTAGTTTATTTTGTAGTTAATATGTGATGGGTAGATCTGTACTTAATATAATAACACTTAATATCGCATGATGAAGAAAAATGGAGAAATCTGATTGGCTGAGAAAAATGTGACAATCTGATCTATCTCCCTGACTAGAGGGAGGTAGATCATGATCTATCTCCCTCCTGCTGTTTACATAGTAGTTTGAAAATTACGTAGTGCGCAGTGCTAAAGTTATTGCAGAAATGTACGTTTCACGTTATCATTTGTACGTTCTCTATACGCCTGTGTACGTCAGTCACTTACTATTCTAAGAAGCGTGTCATTACAATTTTCGTCAACTGCTTTGTGAATTTGAGTTAACATTGAGTAAAAGCACTTCTATCAACATGTCAGTGGAATCTAGATATAGACAAGCAAGTGAGGAGGAGCTGGAGCAATTACAGAAGGGATCAGAAAGTGAATCTACAAAGCGTACTGTCTCTAAATCTATCAAAACATTCTCTGAATACTTGACTGAAAATGGTGTTAAAGAAAATCTTGAAACAATGGCACTGACTGACCTCAATGAACACCTTGGTGTATTCTATGGTAGCATAAAGAAGGGGAATGGTGGTGGTGATGCAGATGCAGGCGTCTACAAGCTCAATTCATATGTAAATCTGCACTATGGCCTTGTCAAATACTTCAAAAATGAGAGGGATATTGACATTAGTGATGATCCAAATTTCATCACATGCAGGGCAGTTTATCTTGCAAAGTGCAAAAAACTCAAGCAGATTGGCAAAGGCGACACAGAACATTATCCTCCCATCCACGAGAGTGATATGAAATTACTTTATGGAGGGAAGCATCACACTTTTGATATCAATACCCCAGTTGGCCAACAGCAAAAAGTTTGGTTTGACATAATGTTGTACCTATGTAGGAGGGGGAAGGAGAATTTGCGGGACATGAAGAGGAACTTCTTCATTGTGAAAACAGATGCCACAGGATGTGAATATGTGTCTCAAAATGTTGGCGAAGCAGACAAGAACCATTCTGCAAAGGACAGACCTGATGACACTGTAGGAGAAGCAAGAATGTATGCCAGGCCCAGTGATACTATGTGCCCAGTTAAAAGCTTTAAGAGATACATTTCTAAACTCAGCAGTGATGATTGTCTGTGGCAGAGGCCTCTTGATTCTTTCTAGAAGAAGATGATGTTTGGTACTACAAAAAACCGGTGGGTAAAAATACCCTCGGTAATATGATGAAAAAGATCTCCATTTCCGCCAAATTATCCAGGGTGTACGCCAGCCATTCAATTTGCGCAACAAATATAACAATGCTTGATGAAGCTGGATTTGAAGCACGCCATATTATGCGTGTCAGTGGCCACAAGTCTGAATTGTCTATCAAGTCTTATGCTTTAAGGCACTCTGAAAAAACAAAGAGAGACATTTCAGACGCTATTGCTGCGGTATCTGCTGGTTCAACTTCAGACACAGAATCAAATGTAAATCAAGTCAACGTGGTCATGGATGAACCTTCTGAAAAGAGATTGTGCTCAAAACAACCTGAAAATGCCAAGAAAGATGTGGATCTATGGGACAATGATTTTGATACAATGTTTGATAGTGATTTGGCTGGTTTAGGAATGATCTGGGATACTAGTACTAGGGTTACCACAGCTGTAGAACCTGCCGCAAACAATTCTCAATCTGTAAATAATGTGATGGGCCTGACCAGCTTCTGTCCCACCTTTAATAATTGTCATGTAACTTTTAATGTTTACAATAAGTAACTATCACCCGACACTGCAGGTCAAAAAACTTTATGAAATAGTTGACAGTGAAGAAGTAGTTTAAATATTCTATGTGTTATGGTATGAGGTGATATATTGGAAACTAATGTATAGATCTATGTATTATCAATATTTATACTTTATACCCGTTTTACAAACAAATGTTATTGTATAAAGTTTGATGTTTGACCAAATCAACATTTTTTGTACTTGGTAATCTGGACCATTAGGGGCTGGGGGGAGGGGGGTAAGGGTGGAGGTGGGGGGGCATTGGGAGGTATGGTTAGAGATTTTTTTTTCCCATATTTTTCCATTAATGACCTCTGTCTTAAAATATAGGAAATTTTCTTTTCATTAACGGCCTCTGTTGAGAGGAATGTATAATTAAAGGGTAATTTTTTAACCTTTGAACAATTTGAGCAAACAAAACTTGTTTCCGAGAGGCGTGCATTCTCCCAAAGCGGGCAACAATTTTTATAATTTAGGGCTTGGCGGTGCAAAAAGGCTGTTCTATGGTTAAAAACCGCCGATTTAATTATGCGGAAACCCCTTTAAAATCAAATGTAAAAAGTTATTGGTTGCCAAAAAGTGTTTCTATGGATTTAAAAAAATGATATTATTTTATCAAAAAAAACTAAAAATAAATTTTTAAATATGGAGAAAGTTCTACTAATTTAATTGAAAAATTTAAAATCAAGATATGCATTCATGAAAAAGAAATTCCTCTTTAATCTAATTGATAGAATATGAACTAAAGTGACTAATAGGGAGATTCTTTTGTTTAAGGAAGTATAGATCCAAACTTAAAATTAACATTTTTAAAGAAT
>CM032666.1:61600571-61616078 GCA_019095985.1 Streblospio benedicti | reverse complement strand
TGATTTTGAACATAATGTGTTTCAAAGACGACTCAGCTGTGGCTGGGTGCCTGCCCCTAAAAGCGGGAAACTCGCCACCAGTGGTGGATGCATTGTGGATTGCTGTTTCCATTGTGATGCAGCATTGTGACTCCTGACTCTTGGCAGATATGGTGGACAAACAGTGTTATTATATATAATTTTGATATTTAAGAGAGAAACCATATGAGACCATAGAAGTAAAGCCCTTTGCGTGTACATAACATGTATAACTCAATACAGGTTCACATCACTGTGCTATTGAGGAATAACTAATCAAACTATAACTATATTCAAGGTTTGATTAATTCATATGATTCAGATTGGCAATTGTATTGATGATGACTTTGCTGAAGCATGTGTACTCTTTACAGGCTTTACCGGTCCCACCTGCAGTGTGGAGTGCACAGAGGGCTGGCTCCACAGATATCAATTGCGCTGAGGAGAGAGGAGACGAGGAACCCGAGGGTACGTCATGGTACATAATTCTAGGCGCTGTGTTGTCGCTGATTGCTGTTATTGTGGCAATTATCGTGGGCATCATTTTGTGTAGAAGAGGCACGAAAAACCCAGACGAAGAGATGACGACAGATTTCTCAGAATCCGAATTCTCAGGAACAGAAACTGACGGAGAGGGGCTTTAGTAGAGAACTGTTCAACACGTGTTATGGACTTATTTTTTCGAAATGAACATTGGATTAGAAAGAGCTGTCTGGTGCAAAAGGGTTCTTGAAACTATTAATTTGGTGTCAGTCAACTTAGCAGTGTACTGACAGTAATATGATTTGTAAACATACATTTGTTATGACTTAATGTTTTTGAAAGCGACAGTAGCCTGTACTCCCATCTTTAGAGTGTAATATTACCAGATGACTGAAGGTTTAGTGAGCATGGCTTCCAGCATCTGTGGGAGAAGGGTAACACAAATCTATATTTACATTGGATTTTCTTGCAATTAGCTTTTTTCAATATCCATGAATAGAAATCCAATTAAGCTGTTCATACTTTTTATAATATAACGCACTTGAACATTCAAGAATATAATTACATAGAATAGATGTACAATATTTTATTACAATTAAATGTGTATAGTTAGATTAAGTACTGGTATTGCAATGCAATGGATATTTGGGTGTCTGGTTTGTGGACATTGGTGGGCTGTTAAAAAAGTATCATTTTATCTATTTACAGTTACTTAATTTTCAATTGTGCTCGGCCATTCCTTAATAGAAAAGGCAATCGCCAAAGTGGCAGGTGCAAATTGAACCCCATCCACCAAATGAATTAATAAAAAAGCACTCACATTTGGCTGGTGGCGAGTATGAGAGAAATTCCCTGAGTTTTACCAGTTAAACATCTCATTTAAAATCTCTATCTATTTACTCAAGAGACATGCACATTTCTTATGTAGTGACATTATATTGAAAAGTAACACAGCAACTTTGTTTTGGAATGCCTTAAAAATGGACATAGGGGCACAGGACTTATTTTCAGATACAATGTATCATGTATATATGTCCCTAAAACTGCACAGAAGTACCTTTGTATTATTGACATTGACTCTCAAACACTTGTGTTTCATATTAGCCTTCTATGCACTGGTTCTGTTGGCTAATTTCTTGATGATAAGCTCATCAACATAGTTCTCCAGTATAGGGAGACCAGTGACAAAGCTTCAAGAACAATTATGAAGTGAAGTGGTTGGAGGACAAAAACGTTTCCAAACTACTAGTTTCAAATCTATGTCCTCACTATGCTTTTGTTTTAGTAATGAAGATTTGAAATAATCTGTATGAAGATGTGGCCTAACTTCCAAATGTGGAATACAATCTTTCTCCACACATTACCCACTATAACCCTTCTATTGACATGAATATAGATAGCTTAGACCCCTATTACAAGCCACTCCTCCACACAAAACCTTCTCAGAACTTCCCTAGAAACTTTGTCTAATACTTTCTCAAGATTTATAAAGTAGGAATAGTGTCTTGGACTTGGACAGATACTATTCTCAGTTGCCGCAGTTTAAAGATGGAGATTGAGAACCAGAATTGAGAGATTACAGCTTGTAAAACAATACCTACTACAGTCCAACAGTTCATGACCCTCCCGCCATATGACCCTGCCTCAAAAATAAAAATTACTCTATGTAATTAGTTGATTTGGAATCCTTTAGAAGATATATGACAACCGAGAATAAACACAAAAACCAATGAAAATCGTAAAATGTAAATAAGCTTTGCATGTTATGTGACTGGATGGTTAGTTATTCCAAATACACAGTAACTTAACTATCATTCATATGTATTTCAGGCCAAGGTTCGAATAGTAAATATGAATTTGGGAGCAGTGAACAAACATTTTTGTCCATTTGTAGAACAAAATGTAATATTAGTGAGAAATCAAACAACACTCGATAGATCCATCATGCACACAACATTCACAACAAAATTAAACATGTTATAACCTAAAAATAGATAACATATGACTTCTAAAAATAGATATATAATAATGTATTATAATAAATGATATATGATAATGTATAATCATTGAAACCCAGCTTAGCATTAAAGCGTTTAAACAGTGTGGAAAGAGAGTAAACAGTTATGATATAGAGCCCAACCACTTGATCACTATTGAAGTGGGTCATTGTGAATAAGTGTTACATCTACAGATATGAATATTGCTATAATAGCTGAGGTGATGATTGCAAGTGCTGTTCTTGAGTACATTGTATCAATAAACAACAGATTTCTGAAGTAGATATCTGATAGGGTAAACACCAATATGAGAAACAATCCACATGATGCATTAATTGTTTTCATATAAAAACTTTGTCCAAGTTTTTGCCTGTACGGGCAACAAGCACTTTGATTATCTTTTATCTACCTTATCTAGAAAACACTCATCATTTCAGAGTATTAAGAATTTACAATGCTAACAAAATGTTATTTACTTTATGAAAAAAAATGTATTCTATCAACTGAAACAGGAGTTTGGATCATGTTGAAAATTAGTTTTGAATCACAATCAAATCAAGAGTAAAGAGACATGTACTTTTGTAACCTTGCAACCGTGAAACAATTAACATCACGATAAAAAAAACTTATGTGTCTATTGTCACAAAAATAGTAATATTTTAAGGCAATATAAATACTTTACTTTACATACCTTTAATGGTAAAACCAAATTCTACTTCGATATTTTTTATATTTTATGTCCGTAATGTAATTGTTTCAATAATCATCCAACAGCTTTCTATAATGTTCATCATAATTGGCAAAAACAAAAACTCATTATTCAACTTTTGTCATGTCAAAACTTAAATTTTTCTCAATCCAGTTTTTGCTGCTATTATTAAAAGAGCATTTCCAAATTTGTAGTCAACGATAAATTACACATGTAATTGAGGATTGAATTGAGCTTAAGTCATTGTTGGGTTACTCCATATGGAGAAAGCACTTTGGCGATATTCAAGTTCCTTGCCATAAATAAGTATTGAATTAACTCCATTATTTACTAAGCTTTTATTTGTCCTTGCTGTTTATTCTCGACCTGTATATTTATCTTGTGTTTGTGACGATCTAAGTATATGTTGATATTTTAACGTGTTTGTTTTCTTATCATGAAAATCATAATCAGCTAATCAAGATTATGATTATCATTCCTCTACAATCATTGAAATCATTTATCATTCATTCATTACATGTTGTTTATACAAAGCTATCAATCCCTCACTCTATCATGAAAGCTCAATCAAGATCAAGTCATTGACTACTTGTAGCATGCAAGACTTTTAAATTGGAGTTTATAATTTCAACATGCAGCCTTGCAGCCATTACAGGACTTCTAAAAATTGTAGACGTTAACACAAAGCCAGCATTGTGGAATGTTTTCTGATTCCCTACAGGTGAAACAAAAACCAAACCTTTACAAGGAAACTTGCATAATTTACCATTCAGGGTGGGGGAGGGGGGCGGTATTTGGTGGAGGGGTGTGTGTGTGAAAAAGGACACAAATATTATACCAAACAATCTTGATCTTTCATAAAAAAGTTTTAATTCTCTTTGCATGAAATGTTTATTTAAAGTATACTAATCAACACACTAAATATGAATTAAAAAGCTGGTGATTGCTTATACCAATATAATATTTGATCATACAAAATTGCAGGTTCACCAATCAATACATACCATATTCGATTTTATAAGCGCACCCCCTTGTTTACAGATTCTTGCTTTTTTGTGAAGACTTCAATTATCTGGTGCCATTATCGTAAGACTAACAAGCTGATATTATTCGGATAACCACGTAAAACATAACCACGCCGGGCGCGTAGTGAAACAATGTTAGAGATTCATACATGCTGACATTTACCGTTCAAAGTGAGTGATAAAAGAAAAATACATGAACCTCGAAAAAATTCTTGCCATTGGGCTTATTAGAAATCTCTTGTGTTTTTGTTCTTGCTTGAAATTTGTTTTTTGTCAGCGCACTGTGGGCTTATTAGAACAAATACAGTATAACAAAATCGGTGGATTGCTCACACTGAAATAAAACTTTCCTATACAACCATATAAGGCTTAACTTGATTCTTAGTGTACTTTTACATGTAACCGCTGTAAATCGCCTCGGCAATGAGGCAACATGGTGATATTTTGTTGTATGTTCACATACAAGACACATCTCTAGTGTTATCATAAGGCATGAAGTGAGATTTTTTTCATTCACATCATATTTCAATCACGGAGTTCGGTGTTCACATGAGCAAAATCACCTGTGCAATGCATGCACATAATACAATAATGATATGAGCGCAAAAATCGCATTTGAATGAATAGATGGCATCAGTTAAAACAGAATGTAGCCTGCCCACCTATATTAATAGAATTGTTGGATAAAAAATGAATTTTGAAAAAGTGTATTTTTGATAACCAAAATTATATTTGGGCAGATTTTTTAATATTCTAGCTTTTTGATAACTACAATAATAGCATTTTTGTTAATTAACAAAACTTTGTGTTTTTTAAACTATTTTTAGACACATATACATTTTGAATGATTTAGTATTCATTTTAAACCCAATCAAAAATCACAAAACCCAAAAACACAAAAAACATGTAGGATACTAGCTCCAGATGCTACAGAAGTTGCCAGATTTGTCATTTCGGTAAAATCGGCTAAAATGGATCAGTTTTGTTACGTCACCGAATTTGTTGGTGTTGAGACCGCCAAAACTCCAGATGCTCCAGATAGCCCTGATAATCCAGACGATCAAGAAAAAGCTAGAGAGATGGTCTAGATTAGCAGTGCGCTGTCACTTGCATGTCGGTCAAGCGGACCAGTAGTAGTAAATATCTCGGCGATGCAGCCTCCCAAAGTAGCCTGCCCAATAATTAAAAACATTTGAAAGATTGATTCATAGGTTCAGAAAATGCCTTTTTCACTGGATTAACCACCACATTTGTTCTAGTTGCTTGAATTTCATCAATACTGAGTGTAGATAATGCTCTTTCAAATTGAACTTTGGCCTAATTTTATAAACAAAACTTATTGTGAATTGAGTCATATAGATCATAGATTATGAAAATGTTCTTTTGGCTATAAAATATAATGTTAATTTTGTTCTATTCTAATGCCAATGTGACCCATGGGTACAGCACTGTGAAAGCTGGTGTTGATATTTGCCCCAAATCCTGTACTTTTGGCCTACATTTATATAGTAAAATTGGTTTGATTAGTCTAAAACATTCTTTAATATTCAAATATAATGATATTTCAATAAATATAATTAAAAAAAAATATAGCATTTTTTTCGAAAATTTAACTTTGACCTACTTTTGACCCCCTTAATGACCACTGGTCAACTGGGGTCTGCATCTTGAAATACCCACAGTCCATCATTCATGGAAGTTTCATGCTTTTACTCAAAAGTAAACAATCTTGACAATTTCAAAATCCCTATAGTATTTTGAAATGACAGCCGAATCATGTGTACATGTATAGCTGAAATGTTCGATTGGTATTCTATATGTAAAATATTTTTTAATATTTTCAAAGCAACTTTTTATTAAAACTCTAGAGGACACAAAAGGAAATAAAACTGTTCACACTAAAATCTTTATCATATCAGAACTTTGAGAAACTTCTGACCATTACATTGTACACTAAAATTTTGTCAACTGACAAACATATTCAAAATGAATTTATTATAACACAAATGGTTAAAATTTGCCTTCAGAAGGAGTTGTCAAGGAAAATGATCATTTACGAGTAACAAAGGTAAAACAGTATCTTTAAAAGGATGTCCAATCCATATTTAGCTGGCACTTTTTTTTGCTTGTGGGTATTTTGTCGAAGATGCATAGAGACAAGTCCATTTTGAATGTACAGTCGGATGAAGTTTTTTCAATGACTCCCTTGAGAGTAAAATACTTTTTATAAATATCACAATAAAATGTTTTCTCCTGTGTGTGTGGCCATGCACCCACAGTATAGCAGACAGGGAGAAAAAGGTTTTCCAGAATGTTGCAAAGCTTAAAGTTTCTCACAAGTGTGAGTTTTCATGTGTCTTTCAAGATATTCCTGCCGACTTAATGATTTGTAACACATTGTACATGTGTGGATTCTCAAGTGACTGGTCATACTACTTTTCTTACTGAGTGACTTCCCACACACAGCACACTGACGTTTGTTTCCATTGTTCATCTCAAGCTGATCTAAGCCAGACTTTGATAAGGCACTTTTCTCATGTTTTGGGCTGTTAGCTTCACTTTTCTCAAGTTTTGGACTGTCAGGTTGTTTTCTTTTCTCACGTTGTGGACTGTTAGCTTCACTTTTCTCACATTTTGGACTGTCACTTTGTTTTCTTTTCTCACTTTTTGGACTGTTAGCTTCACTTTTCTCACGTTTTGGACTGTCAGGTTGTTTTCTTTTCTCACGTTGTGGACTGTTAGCTTCACTTTTCTCACATTTTGGACTGTCAGGTTGTTCACTTTCCACATCCATCATTTGACATAATTTGGCCTAATTTAACAATTCTCAAAATATTTCCAAAGCTTCATCCAAATTTAAGCCATAAATATAGGCTGTATTTACAGATGAAACATTCATGAAACTTGTCTTTAATTCCTTTATTTGTTTTTGCAATAACATTGATGAACAAGCATTGAGTGAACCATCATTTGAATGTGCATATCCATAGTCAACTGACTCAGACTTCTCATAAAATTCAGTCCGTACAAAGTTCTTATGAAGATGTGTAAATCTGCAACAAAAAGTCACAATGGCTCCAAATGGAGTAACTTTGTGAACAGTATTTTTACATACATGCATACATTTTGTTTTATATTATTACAAAAACAACAGTAAAGAATGAAAAAGGGAAAATCCCCTCTTTCACAATGGTCTATACTATTTTTGGGGGTTCAAATTTCTTTTTCACAACACTATCTTTAACTTCATTGACAGTTTCGCCAACTCCTGTTGGCATCATCAAAATGTTCTTACCGCACATGTCAGAAGGTCAAATCTGCCGATCCTGACCGAGGATTGAATCGCACCCTCGCGAGTTGGTGGCCCCCTTGTCTCTGTTCATGACCTGCCTGCAACTTCGGATATGCACTGATTCCTTTGATGGTTCTGGTCTTCCATTCGCTCTCCCTGTCTATCACTCTAGCTCCCTCCCAGTCTATTTCATGGTTCTGCTGGTTCACATGGTCTGTGATAGCTCTCTTGTGTATTTCTGTTTGAGACTCTTTTTTTGGGATCTGGTGTATGCTTCCTTCTGGTTAGCTTACACTTTTTCTGATGTTCCTTTAGTCTGGTACCAAACTTTTCTGCCCGTTTCCCCTGACATACACTTTATCACATGACTTGCATGGAATTGTGTATACAATTTCACATTTGTCCATCTTATCCACTTTATCTTTTGGTCTATACTATTGTTTTTTTTATAGTTTACTAGCTGTTTACCCGCCTTTTGCTCGGGTTGAAACAGATGAGATCCGAACAAATTAAATGCTCCTCCCTCCACATACTTCCTCCTGTCCCACATCCCTCGAACCAGTTCTCGTTAGTATACAGTCTGTGACAGATTAAATACACCTCCATCACCGTCCTCCCATCGTCATATGTCTAAGCCATTTACACACTAAATGTACTAAATATGGCAATGATTGATCCCTCTAATATCCCTCCCCCAGCTACTGCTACCTATGGTAAACACGCGGAGCACATTAAATGTCCCACTTATCCTTACCCTTCCTTCCAACCCGCCACCCCCCTCTTCTCTCCCCAACCTTCTCTACCCCATCCCCATATGAACAGGTCTAGAATTAATGCACCCCCTTCCTGCTGCTGCGCTGGTTGAAACGGATGAGATCAAAAACATATTGAATGCTCCTTCCTTCCCATTCTTTCCCCTGTCCCACATCCCTCACACCAACTCCCGTCACTATAAAATTCCGGAAAGATTAAATACACTTCCATCACCTTCTTCCCACAGTCATATGTGACAGCCATACACATACTACATGTATGTCCGGGCAATCCTTGATCAGTCTAATATCCCTCTCTCCAGCTACTCCTACGCCTGGTAAACACGTGCAGACCATTAAATATGCATCTCAATCACCCCCTTTCTGCTGCTGCTCGGGTTGAAATTGATGAGATCTGGAACAGATTATATGCTCCTCCTGCCTCACCACCAGCCATACCCCCACCCCATATGGACACCAGCCATGTCCACCCCCATATCACACACACACGATCATCCACTCACTCTTTCAACCCAATGACTTATACCTAATTAACGTGTAGGTGCGATGGAGCAGTGTGCAACTGCTTTAGTGATGAGTTTGCTCAATTCCCACCACCAGACCCGACTGGGAATCGAACCCAAGACCTTCTGGTCACAAGTCCAATTCCCTATCGGATCCACTTGGCCCCAGAAAAGCACTGTGGCTTTTACAAACATACTGTTCGCTTTGACATCAGCGTTTTCAGCTCACGAAAACATCTTATAGAGTGAAATCTTGAACTGGAAAAAATAGGGATATAGTTTGATAGTTATAATTGAAGGTACTTTTTTAATAGGAAGGACATTTGATACAATGTTTTCCATCTGTAACATATTGTTTTGTGTGTATGATATAGGAAATACGTGAAATAGAGTTATTTACAATGTCATTATCATCAATGCCAAAGATTAATGTAATATTATCAATGTAAATTTGAAATGAATTTACTACAAATGTCCAAATATTTTCTAAGTATACACAATGAGAAAGTAAATGAAACAAATTATAATTTTGATTCCTGCAATAATAAATACATTTTGACTAATCATGTTTTGCCATTTTGTTAGATTATTGCCAGTTGTCAGCAGATTATTGAATAGCTTAAGATTGAATTAATAAATCGGTTTCATCTTATTATTATAGAAGGTTTGACAAGTGACATCATTTCCAAAGATAATGGACCACATTTCTTGAGCTTTATTGTATTTATTTTATGTACATATGTTCACATATGTTCACATATAATACGTGTTTACACCCAATTCAGTTCATCAAAAAGAAATTTTGTCAAACATGAGACAAATTATTTGAGCCTTAATTACAAACGTATGTCAAGCATTCTTGAATGTGTTCATTGGGTTGGTATAAAATATTTTTGGTTCATATTTCTTTTATCACAAAACTATTCTTTTACCTTCATTGACAGTTTCACCAACTGCTGTTGGCATCATCAAAATGACTTCCCGCGCATGTCAGGAGGTCAAATCTGCCGATCCCCGCCGAGGAACCATCAAGGAATCAGTGCACATCAGAACTTGCAGGCAAGTCATGAAAAGAGACGAGGGGGGCCACCAACTCTCGCGAGTGTACGATTCGATCCTCGGTGGAGATCAGCAAATTTGACCTCTTAACAAGCGCGGGAAGTCATTTTGATGATTCCAACAGCAGTTGGCGAAACAGTCAATGAAGGTGAATAATAGTGTTGTGACAAAAGAAATATGAACCAAAAATTATTTCAATCATATATAGAAAAACACATGAGAAAAGAGCACATCTCACTGACCCTGTTTCAGGTCAGGGACAACTCCCAGCTTCTGTTCACGCTGCCCGTGTCAGTGCCACCAAAACCCCGCGTCAAGAGAAAGCTCAACATCTGCATGTCCGCCATCAGCACCAACAGGGTCATGACCCCGGCCAGGTTCCATAATGAGGACTACTTCGTTGCTTGGGTGGAGTTTCAAAGGTACAGTTTACATCTATCACCTTTCACCTTTGCACAGATGAAAAAATTGCTCTTATGTCCTGCGTGGAAGTAAATTACTGTAAAAAATTATCATCTTCCATCTGAATTACCCGGTAGTGAACTTCAAAATTGATGACAGGTTAATTTATTATTTGTAATTAAGTCATTAGACTTATGACTCCAAGTCAGGACTAAGCTGACTTGGAGTCATAAGTCTAATGACTTAATTACATTTAATAATATATACCCAAGTCCATTAAACCATCAAATCATAAATCATTTCAAATGTTAATTTATGTTTCCATGATTTCATTTAAATCCAGTTTATCCTTTTTTGCAATAGAAGTTGTGATTTAAAAATATGCTTTCTTTTTGAACAGCCAATACTAGCATTGACAACCAACTTAGTGGAAATTTACTCACATTTAAATATAATGCTAAAATTGGTGACTAAAGTCATTATTTTTCTTCCTTTTTATCTCATTATTGTGGCTTGTAGTGGCAAAAATCATGTTCAAAGAATTTTCTGCCCCCCACCGCATAGTAATTTGACAAAAAAAATTTGACATCTGCCAATGTCAGACTGATCTTAAAATACAGAATTAGGGAATGCTGAGATTTGAAGCATAATTTTACCAACCTAAAAGATATATTCAGAAGATGTTTTATAGTTTCTGGATTCAACATACCGGTATTAGGACACTAACGTCTTGTTAGGAACACAGACTCTATATATTTACCAAAGACTGCACAAGATTATTGGGCAAGAAGCCTGTCAAACAGGGCGTGTGCCCTTGAAACGTAGTAATCTACAGGAATCATACAGTTTCTGTGTCCCTAACAAGATGTTAGTGTTCTGATATCTAAAAGCAAATTGCGAATAAGTGTAGCCCAAAATCGTGAAAATTTGCAGTTTCACACCACCACACCGCAATTTCTTCTTTGCAATCGCGGTTAATTGCAGTCATTTGCAAATTCCATATCTTCCAAGAACCAAGCAAATTCTTAAGGAGGATCATGAACACTGCAATGCTACTCTGCAAATCTTCGTGAATTATCAATTTGCAAAAGATATGCTCAAAAAATATTCCAAAGTTCTTAAAGAGGATGGAGGAGACCAATGATTTTATGTCACAAAAAATCGCATCCACAGAAATGCCGAATGTAGCAGAATACCTTACTAAACTTTGGAATCAGGAAATAGATGCTGGAAAAAACAGAATTGATAAAATTTGGGAGATTTTGGTTCTCCCGGGGTACAACAGGTGGGTTTTCTCCATTGTGTGTAGTGTAGTATGTCATCTCTTGTGGTATGTGTAAGTCGGGGGTGTCCTGTTGGTGTGAGTACTGTGGGATGTTATGTAGGGGTTGGTTTTGGTTTTGTGCAGTTGCAGTAATACCCCTGTATTCGTCTGTGGGATGTTATGTAGGGGTTGGTTTTGGTTTTGTGCAATTGCAGTAATACCCCTGTATTCGGGCATGATATGTAGGGGTTGGTTTTGGTTTTGTGCAATTGCAGTAGTTCCCCCGTAATTTTGTGAGTAGTTGGGTTGGTTTGGTGTTATGTCGTAGTGAGGGTTATGTCGTGAGGGTTGGTTCCTTGTACTGTGGTGTGGTGTTGTCTTCTTTCAAATGTTTGTGAGTTAGTATTGTTTTGCAATATAGAAGAATATGATATGTTTGGGTCAACCATCCTAGATTTTTGTGTGTTGGATTGTGTTTCTGTTGTTTTTTGTTCTTTCTGGGTGGCGATTCTGATTCGTAGTCTGATTGGGTATATCATGAAGAAATTAAGTCAATTTAGTTTATTTTGTTTACTCGAGTTTCATGCATTGCAATCGTCAGAACAAGAATGAATATACAGCTATAGGATTGCCAGAAACAATAGTCAGTACACAAATATTACAGCAAGTATGGTTTTTAGCACCCTGAATATCAAGGGTTCAATATATTGCTCAAAACTTGCTTTTGAGCCCTTGACACCAACCCAATTAGGTCAGAAATATGCATAATTCAACAGGTAAACTTAACATTAATATTCAGCCTCTATCGTATCGGGGGTCGTTAGCATACGCCCTTATCTTATTTATAAAGGCTGTCTAAAGGTACTTTAATCGCTTTGGCGCCCAATATGGTGTTTGGATTTATTACAGCAACTTCAAAGGCTAATAAATATTGCCATGAGGGCCGTGTGTGTTATTGTTGCTTTTTGCCCATATAAGAACACGGCAAATGGCGGATTGTTTAAATCGGCCTGGAGAAGTTGTGAAACGAATGGATTTGCATCATAACAATAATATATCCATCAAGAATTCAACTGTCGGATTAATTATAAACCAATTATGAAGCCATGGACAATAGGAAATTTTCTAAAGCCACATGCATTGTTTGATAATCGCAGTGTTTTGTGCGTCTGTGCTGGTGATTATGAAATTTGACAGCTTACTTACGAACATAATTTGAAGACGTTTTTATAGAGGTTTTCACACAAGTAGGTTGTTTTATATCTATTTTCGAATTATCTCTACCCTTTATGATGACGTACTGCAGTCATATTATTTTACAAGTAAGAGAACTTGTAGAAATTCATTCTTCTAAAGTGTGTCTCAAACCTGTCTTTTTAATCGATGGCGGCAACAGCCACTTGTTTGGATGCTATTCTAGACATATGAATCTACAATCTCGTTACATGGAGGTAAAAATAAGAACCACGATACGATTCTGAGCACACACGTACAATTTATGTAAAGAAATACGTATTTATAAAGGCCACAGAAAAGTTATTGTCTGTCACTTGTAACTGTCAAAATGATCTAATGTCTTTACAAATATTCATGAGGAGGAGGAGTTACAGAAAGATTGACAGGTCAAAAGTTCTCCGAAAAAGCGAGAGAATAGCGCTGATTGGCTAGTTTTCTAGGTTATAGTTGGCTTTTCCATAGAGGTTCCTGCCAGACCAGGAACTGATATTACATAGAGTGGGTTTTAGGAACAATGGGATTACATACATATTGCTAAAGGTTATTTTATAGTCAGCTGATTGGTGGTGGTATGAAGTTACAGAGGAGATGTTTATTCCTGTCTGCATTCACTTGGTAATTCGTTTCTTGTATTGAGTGTGGCTAGGTGTGGTTTACATATGATAAAATATTTTTCTCTCAAACACAGTTTACATGATTTGGTAGATGTTGCGTATGGTTCTGCTTTTGCTAATACTTTCCAATCTATGGTGTGTGGTATGTTTTGGTCTTTCAATGTCCAAATATATTGGCTAAGTGCGGTGCTGTTTTTTTTTGTTTTTGTCTCTGAAGGAGCTTTTGTGGTTGTTATATCTGGTTTTAAAAAGGTTTTCTGTTATGCCTACATATTGTTCTGTTTTGTTATTGTCCTGTCTCTTGACTATAGCTTGGTATACTATTCTTGGTATACTATACTAATCTAGGATACTCAACAAAGAACATCCCCATCCCCAGCGAAAGGAACTACATGCAGGAAATGATAGCCAGTGCAGAAAAATTCATCAGAAACCTAAGGAACTCGAAGATGGTATGTTGAACATTATTCAGAACTTTAAATTCGAAAACACATAAATAAGTTCCAGTCCACACTAAACAAAGATATAAAAATGATCAAGAAAAGTGATAAATTGCTAGTCGCAGCCGACAAAACAACCAACTTTTATAGGGTTGACGCAAAACAGTACAACAAGCTATTGAAATCTAACATCACAAAAGACTATAAGAAAGCCGAACCACACACCGAGAACGATATTAATCGACAAGACAAGGAAATCGCAGTAGAATTAGAGTTAGATGATCGGATTAACACAGCAGCAAAAAAAGAAGCATTCATTTCATTAAAAGATCATAAGCCCAATTTTGACAATAACCCCAAATGCCGCTTAATCAATCCAACGAAATCAGAAATAGGCAAAATCAGACACATAGCAACCAGTGGAAAAACACCTAAGAAGTCATTGATTGGTTCAAGAAAATAGAAAACACAGATAAGTCCGGATTTATATGTTTCGACATAGTTGACTTTTACCCTTCCATAAGCGAAGAAATCCTAACTATTAAACGCCCTAGACTTCGCATCTGCCTACACACCCATCTCTCTCTACGGAAGATAGACACATCATCATGCACACGAAAAAAGGCCCTGCTATCGACAACGAAGCCCCATGGTGTAAACATCACAAACAAAATTTGATGTTACCATGGGTAGCTACGATGGCGCCAAGACATGCGAGCTGATTGGGCTATACTTGTTGTCACAAATGAAGGCAATAGACATAATTGTATAGAGAGCGACGGTCTCGCAGTATGCCAAAACCACCTAGGGAAATAGAAAAATTAAGAAAGAAATCACAAAATATTTGGAAAAAACAACCTTAAAAATAACAATAGAAGCAACGTCAAATGCTGTGATGAGCATCAATCTCAGCAACAGCAGCATCAGTACATCCACTCTGTAGTGTAGCACGGTACAATGTACTAGTTCATGATTCACATTAAATGTATCCTTTTCACAGCATTTGTAACTTCAAAGAATATCCGCTTCCTGACACCCATTATATTTCACTTCTTTTTTATACCATAATCTATTTAATCTGACATTAAAGTTTATAGACTTAATGTAAGTAAAATCCCAGTTTTGAAGCTGAATACTTATTTTGATCCCTAAATACAGGTTTTGGGAACCCTGAGTACATAATGACCAATAAGGAATTTGCGGCCCTCTCTAACCTGTGTAGTTTTCATACTGAGGAGTTTCAATACTAACATGTTATGTGTTGTAGCAGTAGGAGTCCAGCAGACTCTGACCAACAAACGGGTGCGCAGACGCCTCCACACACCCCCTGTCCAAGCACCAGTGCATCGAGACATCATCGACAACCAACAGCAGGGCACCATCTACATGGGAAGCACCAGCGCTGGCCCTGTTCAACCTACACCCACAAAACTTTCAGGTCAGGGAAATGTTTGTTTTGGGCAATGTATTTTTTTACAATTGAATGTATTTGTTTTGTTAGTCATAGAATATTTTTACAGACCAATCCAGAATCTGCCTGAAATTATTTTAATTGTTTTGTATATGTTCACTAAGGTCAACTGAATGTAACTTCAATTTGAAATGTAAACATAATTTTTTCAGAAAGCGGCGCATTTTGAAACACAAACATTTTGAAACTGAACGTTTTGTCATGTCTTTTTCTAGATTAAT
>CM032666.1:61580037-61587118 GCA_019095985.1 Streblospio benedicti | reverse complement strand
TCTCCTGAAAAAGGCTTATATCGCATCTTAGATAATTTCAGCTGCTGCTTAATCCAATTGTATATATATATATATATATAAAAAAAATTCTTATTGTAATAAAATATGTTAAAATCACAGGATTTGAGACAGATCTTCTTCATTGATCCGAAAGTGGCAAACATAAATGTGAAATTCCACAACAATTAAAGTACCGGTAAGAGACAGAGGATAATATTTGAGCTTTACAAGGAGATTGGGGAGTTAATTGGAGACAGGCACAATCTTACCCCACCTGTGACAGAAACAGCTCAAGGAATAGAAATTCACAGGCCAGAACTTCAAGTAGATCCCAGTATGCCCTCCACTAGTATGTCTATCTCAGCCAACCCGACGTCTGCAAGAAAGAGGAAGAGGAATGATGTGGATGATCATCTCCTTGAATATATCAAGGAAAGTGATAAGGATCATAAGGAGTTCCAGGATAAGATGCTGCAGCAAATGGCAGCTAGCCAGTGTGACCTCGTGGTCCCAGTTTCAACACGTGTCACAACTCGTGACAACTCACTAATAGTTTACCTGCTTATCAGATGCATTGACATTAGTCTATTAACCTCATTACTAGCAGTTTGACCAACATTATCCTGTACAAGCTAAATAGATAGCGGAAAGCCTTGTATTTTGACATAATGTTATTATTATTATTCCAACAAATGTACTGATTTTAGAATACTGACAACCATATTGTTATACCAGGACGAGGTTACGTAGTTATTTACTCGCACACGCTGTCAGTCATCACTTACGTCGATAATGTAAATGTTGGACGCTTTAATGACGACATAATCAACAAATTTGAAAGTGTTGTCAGTTGGTAAACAGATTTCGAAGAGTACACTTCGTGTTCCGTTGTTATTCAAGTTTCTATCAGAGATTAGGCGTTGTTAATAGCAATAAACTGAAATATATTGAGACACAGGCTAAGGTAATTAGTACGTCTAGTTTTACGTATAATTACTTTGGTCTGTCCGGTAATAGTTCATTGGTAAGATAAGATTTTTGTTATCTTTGAGTTGTCTTTGATATTTTCATTGACAATTCTTGGATTACAAAGTCTAGTTACTTTAACGGATATTTATTTCATAGTATAGCCAGTATCTGGGATTGATTAGTACTTTCTAATTATGTATAACCTCTCTCAGATTGATACTTATTAATGAACGTTTACAAGTGATAAAATCTGACTGTTTGCATTGTGGATTCACTTGTACGCTAGTAAAGTTTTGTCTTTTTAAATGCCTATTTAAAATAGGGTTTGAAATTACTTAACTTTACTAGCAATAGAAGTATATGTAAATTTTAATACAAAACAAATAGTTGATATTAGCGTCCACTGTGATATTCCTATTAGATAATTTTGATAAACTAGTTGCAATATAATATAATTTGTAGTACAATTGACTCAAGGAATTAACATGTATCCTTAATTACATATTTTTCATGTGATTGAAATTCATATAAATAAAGTTACTATAAAGCTCTTCCTTGTCCTCTAGTATTCACTATAAAGTTAAATAGCTTTTATAATATCCTAGTCTTATGTAAAGAATAGTAATCAAATTCTAACAAGTAGTTTTAGAAATAAATGAAATAAATATACTAAACTAGACTATTTAAAAAAAGATCTTAATCATAATTAATACTGTCAGTAAATATTCAAAGACTCGGTTAGACGTGGATGAAATCCTTGGTCAAGGAGGCTTTTTCAATACATGTCAACCCAGTTTCAAAGGAATACCAACTCCAGGAGGCATGCACAAACGAGTAACTTGTGGGATCGTATTCCTGGATATAAAACGAGACCAACCTACCTATGTAATTGCTATGAAATTTATGATGGTGTGTCCATCTGGGGGCTCATGAGTTTAAATATCTAATTAATAGTAATACATGATATTATGCTACTTAGTTAAAATAGCAGGTAGATCACACCAGCAATCATTCGAAAGAATGTTCCTGGCTTTAATTGAAAAAGTAGAAGTATATGTGTTTTACCATGGTGAAGATGTTGGCAGTGATTTTTTTATATTTGATATTTGTACTGTATCTTTACCGTGTTAATTTCATGTGATAGTCATTATGATGTTATTTTTTTAGTTTGATGGCTATTGAAGTATCATTCCTATTGTATTTCATATTTGCACAGCATATATTGATATTTGAACTGTATTATTTTCATGTGATTGTCATTTTGATGTTTTAATTGGCATATGAGGTCCAAAATAATGACATGTCTTCATCCTTTACAGTTATTAACAACATTATTTCACCATGTTGTGGAATATTAATGACACTGGTCAGGATTACAGCGAGCTGATCAGGATTACAGAGATGAGGGTATAGATGCCATATAAGTATGAATGATTTTTAAAATTAAGTGTTGAGTCATCATATGAGTCATCATATGACTTTGTGATTGAACTTTACTATTTAGTGCAGCAATTTAAATTTCCTGCGGATTTACAGGTATTTTGTATATATATCATAAATATTAAACATGTAGGATAGACACATTTTGTGAACTGATGAATATTGTACAAAAATGTATTATTTGCTACATGTTTGTAGTACAGGAGTGTTTATTAAACTGTTTTTCTCATACACGTTTTGTCTTATGATCTTGGGAACTAGGTGTGATGGGAATGTCCAGATTAAACTGGTGTTCTTTTGCTCAAAAATAAATCCATTAAAGTTTTAGTGTTTTTGTGTTATGTTTGATATTTTAGCTCATCAATACAAGTAATTCATACTTTTTATTCATATTTTTTGTACACAAAAAATGGCTATTTTTTTGTCCTGTTGGCACACACTTTAGAGGACTATGGGCCACTTGTCCCCATTTTAGAAAATCCTAGAATCAACACTGTTTCCAAGTTCCTAAATAAATGCAACTTCTTCAATTAAAAGTACTGTGTTTTAATTTCACAAGTCTACAATGAGTGTATAGTAGCATATATATTTTTGGTAACTGTTGCCGCGCAGCTAAAATCACAATGAAGTACATATTTTGAAATGAACCTTTTCAATAGTTTTCCTATTATGATACATTTAATACCGTATTATGATTTAGTAGATGTACAATATTTGAAAAGGTATATTTCAAAAGTAAATTGTTGTAGTTAATGAATATTTTGTAGTATCTACAAATGTCGATATTATTTATATGAATATGCTAAACAGTACTATTTACTTCGCTGTTTTATTATGCTTCATTTAACATCATCATCTGACTCCAAGTTTCCTTTTGTTTTATTTTTGACTGCAAGTTTAGGTAGTTAAGACATAATTAATGCACACTCTTTCTTCATGGCAAAGCTTGGAATCAATTTGGTGAAATTTCTAGAAGGATTAAGGATTGGCTTGATTTCCATATGATTGAAGTGAATGATGTGAATATTGTATGCAAGTTGTGCTGTTGCAGGTACCAGAATTCCGTGGCACACCTCGGCCTGCGTGGTCTGTGGCTTCACGTAGCATCCCTCCATCTTCCCGTGTAATCATCCGCAGCAGTCCTCAGGCCGACCAGATCAAAGACATAATGATCTATGTTCTGAGCAAGGACTATAGCACAAGTGTCGACGATAGCAAGACTGGCAAACCACCACCAAAGCTGGACCGTTCTGATGATAGTAACTGACAATTATGAATCAGAAGGAAATATAACCTAATCGCAATGTGTTTTCAGTGTATGATGAGCATAACACATAGTTGTAACTCAACAGTGTGCTCTGTGATATTGTCAATTCTTTTATAAACACTTCCATTGAGGAATTTTGTATTATTCATTGAAGAAACTTCAGTAACTTTCAAGCCTCTGTATTACCGACAGTAACTATTTGTGAATCCCTATTAGAGAGAAAACGTTTGATTAACCTACACTTTGGCTAAAAAAAATCATCATTAAGCAATCAAAATTTGATTACTTGTTTCAGATTTTTTGAGTGTACATGTATATTTTTCCTGTCAGGGGGCACGAAATATTTAAAATAAGACGTCGATTATGAACGTAAGTGATCTATTGATCAACCAAATATCTCTACATATTTCTTAATGCGTGTGTTGGCAATTGTATATGTTATTGTTTTCAGGTAAGGTATGTACTTTTGCATGCTGTAGTAGTATCATCACGTTTCATATTTGAAAAATTAGAATAAAAAAACAACCATCTGCTATACAGTATCATTATTTACAATGAAACGTCAAGCGTTCCCCGTCGGAGCTCTTGATTAGTACTATGGCAAAAAAGAAGGAAAAGTAAATGTCCTTGTAAATCTTTTATTTCAATAGTTGATGCAAATACACGTAATATGTTGTAGACCAGAGGTTATACAATGCATTCTCATTTAAAAGTAAGGAAATATGTACTTTTTTAGAGCAGAAATACTGTGACGAAAGTTGTCAATTTCTCTCTATTTACTACACACCAATCACCAGAAATTGCAATTGTAGGTTGCATGACATTTTCATAACATTTCACACACTTAAATACAGACAATTCACTATTCACTCTCAAGATTTAGGGCAAATCACCAATCACAGCCTTTGTAATGAGCAGGCGACCCGTCACCAATAATAGGTGCCATCACATTTTACGCACTTAAATACGGGCAATTCACAATTCGCGCTCAAGATTTAAGGCAAATCACCTATCACATTTTTGCTATATGACTCCCTCAGATATGGGGGTATCAATCTCTAGCTCTACCCGACTATATGAAATTTTACTACCCTAGGCCTCTTGAAAACTTGGATAAAGCTGCTTACAGAGATGCAGCAAGGTTTACGGAATTTGGGAGCAAACTCCCCTCTTGTCTTGCAAAAATGGGGCCACATGTGGGGGTAATCACTCATGAGAGCTGCAATAAATCTTAAGACAAGCACATTAAAGCTTAAAAGCGTAATAATGGTTCCCACATGTTTTGAAAAGTAAAGTTACTTAGCATTCGCCTAATTAATAGGTGTATTCCTAGTGTCTTGGTTAGTTAGACCTAACTTTATTTTGTTCAGCTAATATTTCAAATAAACAAGTCACACCGACATGTCAACCAGTGAACTTTAAAATAAATGTATAAACACAATAAAAACACAATAATATCATTCACATTAAATATAACATTGATATTTATTGGAGTTTTTAGTCATTTTATATCATTTTTGTAGATTCTAGTGTTTGTTGAGATAGCAAGGTCCAGCTTCATTAAGATGAGAGATGTTCTGTCAAGTTAAAAACTGAGTTTAAAAACAAGAAAGAGACTAGTGAGATGCTATGTGCTGTCCACATTACTCTATGCAGCAGATACCTGGACCATAAATAAAGAAGTAGAAAATCGAATCAATGCCTTTGAAATGTGGCTATTTCGGAAAATGCTCCGCATTTTGTATCAAGATCACATCACAAATGAAGAGGTGCTGAGAAGAGTACAAGAAAAGAGAACTCTTCTGCAAACCATCAAGAAGCGTAAATGTACCTTCTTTGGCCATGTAATTAGTAATGATGGTCTACAACGACATCTACTGGAGGGAATAGTGGAAGGTGCCCAACAAAAGGGAAGACCGAGGAGACAATGGACCACTCACATCTTAGAGTGGCTAGGTGTCAGGTATGGAGAAGCTGTGAAGGCAGCTCAATGCAAAAAGAAGTGGCAGACAATGATATCCAAAGTCCGGGAGGACATGGAACCCACTAGGTACTAGGTAGGTAGTGTTTGTTACTAGAACATACTAATTTTGATCTGGTCATACCGGTATACAGAATTTTTCTGTACAGTTAAAAGTTGACTTTGTTCACCGAAGAGATTGCTTAGACAGAGGTAAGTGCTGAAACTGCATATTCTGAATAAAATGTTTAGTATTTTGTGATTTTTTAATTCATATTCCCAATCAATTCTATTATAATTACATTTTGATAATTATTGGAATTATGTGGTAATCGGATGGTGATGTTTTGAATTTTTTATATATTTGGTGATATTTTTTAACACATAAAATTAGAATGCATAAAAGTAGACTTTAAATGAAGTCCCGATACGTACTTATTTGATTTATCAATACTGGCACTGTGGCACACTTGAACAGTTATTTAGTATTCCCTGTAATGTCGAAGTGATGGCATATACTTGAATTGTGACAGTACTGTTTTTATTATCCTAAAAATAATACCCAAATTCTGGTCTGCTGGAGTCCTGTGGTGATAAAAAAATCTCTACTACTCGAAATGTCCATATCTAAGTCAGTTTTCATCAAAAATATAAAAATCCTTTATGCCTGTATTAAGAAAAGGAAGCAGATTCAGTAAAATTGCATGGGAATGTACAGTGTTGAGTGTGTCATACACTTGGTTGTCATCGAAATTCCACTACATGTGACGTTACATCAACAATATGTGCAATTCAAGGCTTGGAAGTGATCCCATTTATAGCCCAAATTCATAAACTTATAGGTTTGATCCCAATACAAGGACACACTCTCAGCGCAGCAAACTGGTTTGGCCACAACATATAAAAAAATTATAAACTTCTCAAGTGTGTGATTTTTTTAAATCAATTTGTAAGAAAACATACCATCACACCACCTGTTTGAGCCACCAACATGCTTTCTTGCTGCCAAACACCACCAACCCACAGGGCCATATTTCCATAACTAAAAAATTGGTGCATCAGCTTCAAAATTTGCTAACAGGTGCAGAATCACATTCTACCCCTCCCCCTCTTGCAGATGCTACCAAATGTGAGATAATACGCAGATAGAGATACACCCATTAAAATTGACACCGTAGAGATCTAGAGGTTGTGAGTTGTGAATAAAGCTCTATATTTCATATAATGTTGAGCTTATTGATGATTTTGGACACTAGTGCAAATGTATAAATGTTTTTTATGGCAGACACTCTAACACTAGTATTACTAAAGACGCGTAATAGCTATAACACAACACCGATTACAATAATTGCATGTATATGAATGTAAATACTGTCTGCAACCTAGTTTGCGCCGCCTTTTTTTCACAGCACCTATGTGAGTCTGTTTTGCGACATAACTGGTAC
>CM032666.1:61567537-61572537 GCA_019095985.1 Streblospio benedicti | reverse complement strand
CATTGACAATTCTTGGATTACAAAGTCTAATTACTTTAATGGATATTTATTTCATAGTCAGTATCTGGAATTGATTAGTACATTTTTATTATGTATAACCTATCTCAGATTGATACTTATTAATGAATGTTTACAAGTGATAAAATCTGGCTGTTTGCATTGTGGATTCAGTTGTAAGTTAGTAAAGTTTTCTCTTTTTAAATGCCTATTTAAAATAGGGTTTGAAATTACTTAACTTTACAAGTAATAGAAGTATATGAAATTTTAATACAGAACAAATAGTTGATATTAGCGTCCACTGTGATATTCCTTAAATAATTTTGATAAACTAGTTGCAATATAATAAAATTTGTAGTACAATTGACTCAAGGAATAAACATGTATCCTTAATTACATATTTTTCATGTGATTGAAATTCATATAAATAAAGTTACTATAAAGCTCTTCCTTGTCCTCTAGTATTCACTATAAAGTTAAATAGCTTTTATAATATCCTAGTCTTATGTAAAGAATAGTAATCAAATTCTAACAAGCAGTTTTAGAAATAAATAAAATAAATATACTAAACTAGACTATTTAAAAAATAAGATATTAATCAGAGTTAATACTGTCAGTGAAATAACACTTATTCAAAGACTCGGGATCATATTCCTGGACATAAAACGAGACCAACCTACCTATGTAATATTGCTATGAAATTTATGATGGTGTGTCCATCTGGGGGCTCATGAGTTAAAATATCTGATTAATAGTAGTAGTAGATATAATTCTTCACTTCCCAGAAGCGCAGAACGTGATGCGCAGTAGAATTAATCCAAACCAAACAGTCCATTGACTACTTCCGGTCGCTCGCGTCATTGTAAACTAACACGACTTTAAATATTCTAAGGTAATTTTCAGCTATCACTTATCCTATGTCATTCATGTAAAGTACTTTCCTAATAGAATGTTGAGTGAGGATTATGAATCTGTAATCGGATTTTAGTTAACATTGAAATTGACGAAGATATGGGCAGAATACCAGTCTTCGTGAAAAAAATGCAGACGACCTGCGTAGTTTGTGCATGATACAAACGTTTTAACTTCACTATTATGGAGAATGCATGCCTCAAATAGCGTTCCTGGTAGTATTTTTAATGAGGATTACGAATATGTAATCGGATTTTAGTTAACATAAAAATTGACGAAGTTATGAGCAAAAGCCGGTACTTGGTCAAATTTGCAGACAGCCAGTGAAGAAAAAAGTTGACAACTTCACCATATTGAAGAATGCACGCTTCAAATAGATGTACTTACTTAATTTTCCAACGTCTATCAGTGTAACAGCCATCAATGTTGTGTAGAATTTTCCAACGTCTATCAGTGTAACAGCCATCAATGTTGTGTAGAATACACACTTTGAATGATATAGCATTAAATGCAATTTTAAATGGGCTTATAACATATACCGGAAGTACCCATGGACTTTTGTGTCTCAAATGTTTAAAAAATATTTCGAGTGCGCAACTTTTCTGCGCAATTGAGAACTGAAGAATACTACTCAGTTAAAATAGCGGGTAGGCCACAATAGGATACATTATGACTGAGTAGAACTTTGTGACTAAAAACAGCTTTTTTAAATATTGTAGTAGCAACCATAGTTTTCAATAAATCTTAATATGAAGCATTCACTTTTTGCAAAATACCATAACAAACCATTATACACAACCTACAAATCCATAAAGTAGTTTTTGAAGAAAAGATTTCTAAAGAATTGTTTACACAGAAGGCCGACGGACTGACGGCCGACGGGCTGACGGCCGCCGGTCGACGGACGGCCGCCAAGTGATGGGAAAAGCTCACATCACATGGCCTTAAGGCCAGGTAGGTGGGCTAAAAATTAAATGCATTATGTCTGGAAACAGAATTAATTAATAAAAACTCTATATTTTAGATGGATCTGGTGTGAAAAATTGATTCCAGCTCCACCCCCTTCCCTCACATTCTTATTTTTTCCTTTTCTCCATATCTTTTCAGCCTTTTAGCCCACATCCTATGTCTATATACCCCGGGTATACACCTCCACCTGTTAGTTTCTCATCTGCTACAGGGCAGTGGGAATTAGGAATCCATATTCATGACTGTCTGACCGGCGCGTAGGGCATTGATTACGTAGGCAGTAGGGGGCGTGGTCTAAGCTATTGGCTTTAATCATGGGCCAACATCGTGGGTGCGTGTATGGTTAAATACAATATTTAACGAGTTAAACATTTAATCTTTATATACAAATGTGTATTTTTTGCATATTTGGCAATGTTAAAATCCCCTTAACCCCACTATCACCAATACTGATGCTTAATTTGTTAAACTTCACAAAGTTTACTCAATACTTTTAAGTACCAACCGGCCACCAGCAGGCCGAAAACAAGATGATTGAAGTGATAAAAAATGAAAGGTAAGAAGTGCTCATTGTTTCAAATTTGAAATCTTTATAATAAAGACAAAGGTATTATAATGTAGTTTATATGTTTTTAGTTTTATGTACAAATACCAATTTCAATTAAAATGTGTATCAGACAAGTAGAAACAATATTTATCACTAAGGCTTGCATTTGCATGTCAATATTGTAACGTACTCTCAGAGATAAACATAGTTAAGTGAAATTTAGAATATCAACACAATGTGCCCATTGCCAACTGTTGGCAGGAAAATTACACAAGTACAGAAATTACGCTTAGATATTATGGTAAACTCTAACTGTTGGGATCACTCGACTGTGTAAGATCAAAAGTCTCTGAACCCACGCCATCAACATCAATGATTTCATAAACAAATGTCATAATGCCTGGCAAAGTGTACTAAATTTTTTCTCGAACAACCACACACAGCTTGAATCATATTTGTTATTTGGAAGCACAGTGGCAGTGTTTTTTCCTCCATTAATAGAAGACCGCACTAATTAATTTTCACAAATATTGTCACATCATGCTATATTTTCATTCACCTTTGTTTACTATTATTTTTCACAATTCTTATATTTTCTTTTCATTCAAAAGGTTGTACGACCCTCAATACTAGAAAAACAGAGACGTAAGTGATGAGTGTTTTGTACAACCAGACGATGTTCTACATGCGAACGGCAACAGCATTTTGTCCATGGAGAATTTGGAAGACGCGCGTAATGACTTTCTGTAGAAGCACCATACAAATAAAACAAATAAATACTGTTTGTATGCAGCAGTCTGTTTGTTTTTTGACAAAAAGAATTCAATGGTAGGACTGTCCACAAACAAGATAATAAAGTGTCAATTTTCAAGTAGAGCATACAAGCTACACTGTGATGCTTATCTTGACATAATCATGCCAGGGCCCAAAGTATGCACCCTGCAGCACCAGCTGGCACTATACAGTTTCAAAAGCGACATATCATTCCAGTCAATAGAGGTTTTGCTATCACTTTTGGTATTTCAGGGTATTTCCAAGTCCAACTTTGATCACCATAAAGCACAGCTTGCACCTATTGTGCGTGACTTAGCAAACTAGTAAAGAAACAAAGACATGTAGAAGAAGACAGAGCCATACCTGATGATATAAGGGCAGCAAAAGTGTTAACCACTTCTTGCAGGTTGCCGTTGACAATTTGGATTTTCATGAGTATACCACAGATGGCAGAACATTGCACGCTACAACTCACATATTATATCAGTATAATGATGGGGACAAGATTAATGAATGTGCTGTGCAGCTAGTAAAAAGCAGAGAAACAGCTGTGAGAGCCAGCACCAGCAGGCTAATCAACAACATTTTCTCACCTCAGCAGAACGAAAAAAAAGTCGATCCTTGAGCGGTATCAACTTGCAACTTGGAAGCGATACAGAGATAACAGATAGTGCAATAGACAAGATTAATCTTGTTTGGAAGATTTTGTGTATGGGTAGCACAGATCTAATCAGCATTGAAAGTGATGACAATTACAATCCTCCTACCTGGAAATCCTTTCATTCTCAGCTGATTAATGATACTGAAGTGGCTACAATTATAGGGTATGGTCCAATTGTTTCAGAATCTCCTACAAATCCGAATGTTGTTGCAAAAATCTATTGAATATTGCATGTCAGTGTCCAATAAAATAGGTCAGGAACATACCATAATGACATGTGATCAAGCTATTTATGAAATCGCTCTGGCTTTAGTGAACAAACATCCAGCCAAATATGAAAAACTAATCCTGAGAATGGGTGGATTCCACATTGCCACTAATTTTTGGGGAGCTATAGGCTTTTTGATGAGGAATTCCGGTATTGAAGACATATTAGTTCTATCGGGTGTTTGTCTACGAGGCACAGCTAATAAGATCATGTCAGGCAAAGACTATTATGCCATGCTTTGAGCACACACAACAGTTGAGATGGCTATGTTTAAGTTATATTGGCATGCATTCGAGAAATGGCTCATCAAAGAACAAAAAGAAGACAAAGTGAACTTAGCCTCTTAGGTAAAAGCTTGGGTTCATTTGTACAATCTGTAAATGAAACAGATATTAATAACGATGCTACATTGATTCCTGTCATAGATCTCCTGAATGAGTTTGATAGTACACTATGTTCCTCCCCAACTAGCAAGTTTTGGATGATGTACATGGACATGGTAATGATCTTACGCAGGTACATATGCTGAACGTACAGGGCAATGGAATGTTCATTTAAACGAAGTTGAGAAGATGTTGCCGCATTTGGTGGCAGCTGGGCATCATAAATATGTAGCATGTTTTTCACATTATCTGCAGGCTATGAAGAGATTACCACAAAAACAGAGGAGGTTACAGAGCCTTTCAAGATGGAAAGTTTACAGTGAGACAAAAAGCTGGTAAATTCAATGGTGTATGGACCATAGGCGCCGTGAGATCAGTACAGGAGATTGTTATATACAATAGAATAGAGAAAAATAAATTTGAAAGAAGGTATCAAACAGACATTAAAAAATTCTCCCTACCCTGACGAATTTTGTTTCATCTCATTCT
>CM032666.1:61548450-61567437 GCA_019095985.1 Streblospio benedicti | reverse complement strand
CTTTCAACATGAATACAGTAGATAATAAATATATCCTGGCTACTAAGATTTACGCTTAAATCTGTTGGAGGTGCTTGTATGGTGTCAACCGATTTGAGCCATACAGTTACTGGATAAGTATGTTGACATGCAGTCCCAGACAAGTAAAGTTAAACAATGACTTTGAGAGCCAAAAGATTCAGAGGCTGTACTTACTTGCTTACAGGGTGTAGACAATGTAATATTGGTTATGTAATTTTGTTAATATCCACCCTCACCTCTAGCAGACAGATTGGGTCAATGAAAAATGTTGGTTTGTTAGAAAAGATTATGTATGTCCTTTAGTTACCTGTCATGACGAGCCATAAACAGAGCGAAGTATAGCAAAGTAGCACTCAGGTTTTTCTGTGGGAGCTATTTTGTTAGTGGAACCATGAGCTGTGGGTGAGTGGTGGAGCCGTAAAAAATAAATAAACAAACAATGGCTAGAACAGAAAATGATTAAAAAATTCCCAAAGAACGCCCTTTATAAGAAGTAAGACACCACATGTTCACATTTCCCTCTTAACAGCAAGTAGACTTGATTGAAAAATTAGTAACATGGTTCTAAACATTATATCTCTACTAATGGTGTGTATTGGGGCTTCTTGTGTAAAGCTAGGGGCACAACTAACCCTGCAGACATTTTAAATGTACGGGCTATTTAAGTCTGCGGTGTCTACGGCGTTTTCCGCATGCTGTGACAACTGTATAGTTATGGGCACATGTCGCACTGGCTCAGTGCATTATGAGTGCGCTGCCACTGGGAATCATTTCATTGTGTTGGCCGTGAGATCAAAATGCATCGAACATGGGTTGTACTTACATACTATTTACGTCGGCCGCGCTTTGTGATTGCTTAAGTCAGGCATTCATAAGTTCATGATACTGGCAACGTACTGCACCAGTACCGTATCTGTCCCGACACAACTTGTGATTAAATTGGCATAAAGTCTCCGCACTGCCTACTTACGGTCCAGACTACTGCTGATGTCATCATAGCGGAAGTTTGGCATTCCAAACTTCTTCTGCAGTGACCATACGGCCTAAGAAAAGACTACGTTTGCTGCACTGCACACTCACTTTTCATCGCGGTCTCTATGCATTTTAGGCAGTAGACTGGCAGTAGACTAGCCTTGCAGCCTGTTATGCCTAAGATTTAAGTGGGTTCAAGTGGATATGGCAAAGTAAACCTATTCAATTATCAGTCTTGATATTTCAAATATGATGACCTAGATATATTTACTTTCTCATGGGACAGTATCAATGCAGAGCACAATTAAACGAAGCATTTTTGATAAGTCCTGCATTCGGTTTACACAATTTTACAGTACAAGGTAAATACAAATTCTTTTGTTTGAATGTGTGAGAGCATTTTAAAAAATATTTGACTTCACTAGAGATCTGATGAGATTCTAAATATAGAAATCAAATATTCTAAAAAATTAGAAATAAAAAAATTAAGCCTGTACACGTTTTAATGCATTTTGCCCCAATAAATTGAGCACTGTTTAAAATAATCAATGCATAAATGCAGTTTGTTGTAAAATTCAATCTAAATAAATTTTGAAAACATGAACAAAAATAACACAATAGTAGAAAATTTGTGCTTCAGATGGGGCCGCTTGCCATATCTTTGTTCCTGTGTTTGATCTCATTTGCTTCACCGCAACATACAGCTCAGGAATGGAGATCAAGGATTATATACCATGTGAGTACAATAGGTACATACTTCACTGACAGAAGAATAATACTGAAAATTGATGTTCAAAAGTCCTGGGTGATAATTCACTACCCCTACGGTGGTATACAAGGTATAAAAGACAATTATTCAAGACCACCTATAAAAATCCAGTACAATTTCAAAAGTCATTTTTGGCTACGATCAGGTCTCAATATTAATAATACTTTGGTCTGACAAACGACAGATTAGAGAATTAAGAAATATTCCCATAGACTTTATGTGATAAATTAAAAAAGAAAACAATATTTTTAGACGAGTAGCTTTTACCAATAAGGTCTATGTAAATACCGGATGAGACTTATACCTCTCACACATAAAGTGGACTAATATAGAAGTAAGGCATTATGGGTTGCTTTTACTAGCTTGGGCGCTGCCTCAACAAAGATAGTCATGGTCTGTTGATTCAAATATATGTTTCTGATGATTATTTGAATTTCTGGCACAAGAATTCAATGTATGTATCAACAATATAGGTGTACAATTAGATTGCACACATTGAACTGATGTCAAACTCAAGTCCAGAAATTAGGTCCTCATTAGAGTTGTGTGACTATTAAAATCATCATGACATACATAACATTCTTATTATAAACTGACAATCTTCATTTACAGCCGAATGTTAGCCTTATAACTTGTCAATGTCAATAGCATTGATATTAGCTGATAATCCACAAGTTTCATAATGATGACAAGGTCAGATGATACTTTATCATTATCACTGCTCTTCATGACTAAAGATGGAACATTCAAGATAATGGTGTGTATCACCGAATATCAATATAACTTATCCTGCACTCTGCTTATGCAACTGAATTCACTGTCAACATTTGTTATTAAAATTTCGGAAAATCTCCATGTCAAGCTTTTCATGACTTTGTCAAAGTTTGTTTTTGCTCTAGTCATCTAGGATGGAAGTGTGACTTTAAAACCTACAACTTAAAAAAAATCTTAATCTGTACCTTGAAAAATCAATTGTCTCCTTATTTCTTCTACATAATATACTTTTCATAACAAAATAATTAATAAAGATATTAGAATGATGTTATTGCTGGTAGTTCTTTTTATTTCTTGGAGTTTCTTGACAAGATCATGTGAAAGCTCTTGAGGAGCTCTTTCCACAAATGTTTTTGGATGATTTTTTGAGCAAATAATCTTTGTGTTATATGCGAAAACAAAATTCACGTATTGATTTGACAAAACAATTTTCGGCTCAACATATTTTAGAGTTTTGGTTTGAGTAATATACAGGTTGAAAGCCTATGAGATGCTCCTTCCAAATATATATGCGTTTGGAATTTTAAACAAATAATCTTTTAGTTATAAGCGAAAACAATATTCACATATTGATTTAACAAAACTGACAATTTTCGACTGGAAATTTTTTAAAGAGTTTTGGTTCGAGTAAATTACTGTTTGAAAGCCCTTGAGATTCTCTTTTCAAATATGCTTTTTGAATTTTTGAGCAAATATTTTTTGAGCTATAAGCGGCAACAATATTTACGTAGCTATAGTAATAAAGCAGCTGAAAATTTCCTCTGATCTGAAATTTTTTTCAGAGTTTCTGATTGCATGACACATCATTTAAAGAGCTTAAAGCTCTTTCCAAAACTGTTTTAAGAAAAAATATTGAGCCAGTACTTTTCAAGTCAAGAACGAAACAATATTTGGGGGGAAAAAACTGCTGTTTGAGGGTCTGTGTAGCGTTCGCACCATATGGTGCTATGGTATAAATGTGAATATATTACAACACTGACTTTTAACTTAATATGGTTTGAACTGGATGTTCTCTCATTGTATATTATATTTCTTATTCTTACCATGCAATATTCAATAAAGTCCAAAATTTCTATTCAAATAAAGTAATTATTGATACTGGTTTCAAACTAAACGCTCCTTTTCAATCTGCATAATAGTTACTGTTCTTCAATTTATGGTACTGAAAAACATTCGGATTCGGATTCTGTATTTGAACGACATATTATATAATGCAGATGGCAAAGAAACCTTGAACTTGAAACTGGTATCAATAAAAACTTTATTTGAAAAGAAATTTTGGACTTCAATGAATATTGCATGGTAAGAAAAACAAAGATAACCTAATTTGAACAGTTAACTCTGTTACCAAGACGATTTTGTAAAATATTTTTTCACTGTTGATATTTGAAATCTGTATCATTTTGCCGCAAGATTAAATGGATAACTTTTCAAGCATATCTTTGAGTCTTCAATCACAAGACCTAGGTACCAATGCATTTCAAAAGCGTTCCCCAAATTGTTTAGAGCAGACCCCATTTGTCTATATTACTTATGACTATAGCACATAGACTGGCACTGGTTGCCATGCAATATCAAAACGCAGTACTATTCAGTGCTCGTTCATTCAATGAAAGCAAAAACCCTCGAAAAAGCCAAAAGTAGCTGGTTGTGTCTTGGATCAATGAATAGCATAGTTACGATGATCTCAGAATTTCAAGGAAAATGTATGTTTTCTGTGAAACTGTCGTATTCCCGTAATGAATGTTCATCCTGGACGTATGTTTTGCAGATGTCTAAAAACGTAATTTTTCAGGAATATCATAGAACGCCATATCTTTCAGACTTATTTATTAACATATGATACAGTAGAACCCCCAACTCTGGTAACTTAAATCAGTTCTAATTGTATCTAAGTATTTCTACCACACTGCATCAATTTGGATAGCAACATGATCAACGTATACAGTCGCCTCGGGCCCAAGAATAACAAACTGAGAAATGTAGTCATTGAAATGAAATTCATTCATTGCTATTCCACAAACTTTATTTCAGCTGTTGACCGATCGTTTTGCAAGTGACCAACACTCCGAGTCGGAGCCAGCATGCACAGAGCTCAGCTACTGGTGTGGTGGCAACTTTGGAGGCATCCAACAGAAACTAGACTATATAGCGGATCTAGGTACTTTATTAATTCTGCTTAAATATGATTATATTTATTTCATGCAGTACACCTGCTTTTAATTTACAAAACATTAAGCGCACATACAATTTTGTAAACGCCAGTAATATAACTTAACTGTTAATATCCAATATACATCACATAGGAGCAAATGCCATATGGATCAGTCCATTTGTGCAGCAGACACCAAATGGTTACCATGGATATTGGGCTAAAAACATCTATGAGGTTGATCCACACTGGGGGACCAAGCAAGATCTTCTGGATCTGATCGATGCCTGCCATGAAAGAGACATCTGGGTCATGATGGATGTGTATGTAGAATTCTTTTTACAAATTCAATTGTATCTAAATTTTAATTAAGGAGTGAGTCCATTGTGGAACAGTAGCTATTTAGAATATTTGCGTCCCCGCCCCCCAAAATATTTAGCAGTCCTTCAAAATTGATTCGCATTATGGACAAAAAATACTCGTTTTCCAGTATCATAAGTTGAAACTTCCTATTTTAAACAAAGGTATATTCTTCAGGCCCGACCGTTTGAAGGACTGTGATGGAAGGGAGCATCAAATTGTAAACATTATAAAAATATTCAAGAATTAGAATATCTTACATAATAAAGCTGAAAAATAAAAGCTGCGTAGTCCCATCACAGTCCTTAAAGTAAAGTAGTAATCAAAATGCAGTGTCATTAGCATACATCTTTAACTGTGTGAGCAAAATTAAAAAAATAAATTGCATTTTTCAATTTCTTTTGTAAACAAAAATTATCTTCTGCCTTGGTATTGTCATAAACCATTTTACTCATTGTATAATGCTACAGGCACCAAGCCTCTTGAGTCTATGCCAAACCACACACTCTAGACACCCAGACAAGCTCGGGTATGTAAAGTCAGGCAGAGCTGTACAAGTCAGTCAATAAATGGTCAAACAAGACTCCTATAATTCCATGACAAAACCACATGTGACATAATGGTGGAGATGTCGGGGATTGAACCCGAGACCTTTCCTTGAAAAAAAATACCATCAGACTCTAGTAAACTATTCAACTTAAGTCTCAAATATGCAAACAATGTTTTTGCTCTGCATAAGCATTAAACCAATAATTTCATTTCAGTATCTGTATCACTTAGTCCAAATCCACTGCCAAAACAGATGTTTAATGTATGCATTTTTTTTTTTTTCTTCTTTTGTCAAACATTGTGAATTGTGAATTACGATGTAATGGTATAAGCGGGGAATGTTACAATAAGTTTACTATCATTTTAGTACAGTTAACTTTTATTCACATTAATGTCGCTGTGTGTGCTGACATAAAAACGTTTAAAACCTGGAGGTTTAAAAACACAGCCGAATGTGTTTACAGCCGAATTGTGCGATTGGTACTCTAAGCATTATTAATTCACACAAATGAACAACTAGATCAGCAAATGTTCAAGGAACTTATGAATTTCCCACAGGGTGTGAATGACTTGCCATGACAGACAGCGTGAGCATAATGCGTCTAATTAATGTCAACCAATCTAAAATGATTCCCATATATTTTTTTAATTTTATCAAATATATATATATATCTTTTAATTTTATCAAAGTGTTCTTGGTGGTTCACATATTTTGGCATACAAGAAAAATAGGAGTTTACTCATTTCTGAATCCTACCACAGTAATAATGTATAGTTATCCAGAATCTGTTTTTCAACCTGTATATAGGTGTGCAACATGAATCTTCGACCATTATGATACCTTTGTTATTTTGATATTTATTTTTACTATTTTTATAAAGATTTTTACTACAGTAATTTTCATTATAAAGAATACTGCATACCGTGTTGCTGTGATGTACATAGAAGACATGCAAGCGGGTCTCGTGTACTGAATGTTGGATATGTAAAAAGCAAAAACGCAATATAATATACCAAAAATATATGTGAGCAACCAGTAGCTCTAGATGTCAGAAAAAATTCATCACATTTTTCAGATAGGTTTTGGCTGACAGCCGGTTAAAAATCACTCGTCGGTTAACCAAATTGTCGTACGTCTAAAGACATTAACTAATTTGTATGCAGAGCATGTTCACACACATCCAATTATTGTATATTATATGTAATATCTGATTTACTTCCCATGCAATCAACATCCGTAAATTACACAGCCTTGCTATACTTTTTGGTAACGCACCGATAAATATCTACGATAAATGCTATTAACTCTATGTATTACATCAGCTCGTTTGCTGTGTGCTATTCCCATTAAATAAAACAGGTACGAGTCCATGTCATTAGTAGGGCGTGTGGGACGTTTTGACGTATCCCATGGATGTGGGACGTTATAGCGCTGACGTCTCCCGTGTAAGTTCATTGAAAAAAGTCAGTATCATGCTAGTATCATGAAAGTTTCATAGAATGTGTCAGTTGCCCATAACAATGGCTTCAACTGAATCAAATATTTGGAACTTTTTTGAAAGAATTGATGGCGGTAAAAGCACTCAATGTAATCTCTGTAAGGTAAAGCTTGCATATAAAAACAGTTCTACCTCTGCAATGCATAACCACATGAAATACAAGCACAAATCTGTTGATATGACACAAAGCAAAATGCAGAGTCAGAGACAGCAGACACTGGTCCAAATGAACTTATCAAAAAAGGAGCTTTCGCCAGCTGTGTACAATGATATAAATAGGAGCCTGGCTTTAGCTTGTGCTATTGATTTACGACCCTTAAGTATGGTGGTGGGGGCTGGCTTTAGAAATTTTTGCAGCAAACTAAACCCTGCGTATCAAGTGCCATGTGCCAACACCTTGGTTAGTCATCTGAGAAAGCTGTATGCAGATGTCAAGACAGAATTGATAGAAGATATTAAAGATTCTGCTGTTAGCATCACCACAGATCTATGGACTTCTCTCGGTGCCAGGGCCTATATTACTGTGACAGCTCACATGTCACATAATTCAAACTCAAGACTGAGGTTTTGGCCACAAGACCAATTGATGTGAAGCACACAGAATCAAGCGTCATTTTTGGTTCCCTATTTTGAGGAGAGATATACAAGCATTTAGCTGATCCCTTCTCATCTACACTTTCAATAGTAACATATGATATTATTTTGTAATAAATACACATGTATACTTGTTGCTAATAGCTCATGGGCATGTGAATGATAATGTATGACAAATGCGCTGTTGAATTGATTGAGTGGATTAAGCCCTATACTCATTGTTGACTGTTGTGTTTGGCAAAGTGCTGAGTTTGTTGAGTTTTAGTTGTTTTCATGACGTTAAGTGTTAAGAAGTTGTGAGTCAATAAATTGTTAAAGAAGTGAAAAACAAAAAACTCACCAAAAAACTCCACTGCCAAACCCAATAAATAGATTGATTAATACATGTATTGGTGTTTTATTCTGCCTCAGAATTCCTAACCACATGGGTTACCCACATGACTGCTCATTCTTTCCCAATCCACCAACGTGTACACCAGAAAAGCTACTCAACTTTACTGGACTGACCCCATTTGACCAGGATGAGCACTACCATGCATATTGCAACACTGAGGACTGGAATAACATAACACAGGTAATTGGTGTTTACAGATGGAAACAGGATTTCAATCAATTAATTTTTTTTTTAATTGTAATATGTCTCATGGATCTTATAACAATCTCTTGATTTTATCTAATTGATTATATCAGGTGACACATGAACAAATAAAAGTATAAATATATAAAATATGCTTCAGCACAGCCCACGTTCATGGCACATAAATACAACGATGGTTACTTAACTAATCTGCAACATTGTCACATTCAAAATCCTACTGCATCAGGTTGAGCAATGCCGACTGGCTAACTTGCCAGATCTCAACCAGACTGTGCCTTATGTGCGAGATACCCTTCTACAGTGGATCACCAACCTCACAGAGGAGTACAAGTTCGATGGTTACAGGGTAGACACAGTGAAACATGTAAGAACATTTTTCCAGAGTTCTATTCTGAAAGACAGCTAACGTGTTATCTGACAAAATGTCCTGAGTTAATCCTACTTTTATCACTTAGGGTAATATATTCTCTTATAGATAAATTTAGAAGCAAGCAATCCTTTATGCGAACCACAAGCAATAATTCCATGAAAATGATACTTTTGAATATCACAGTCCGCAATGGTTCATAATTCTCAATTTAGTTGAGGCCATGTTGCGTTTTTCGTACTTTGAAAATTACATCAAAACTCTATCATCAATATCACCCCAGATTGAGATCAACTGGTGGTCTGAGTACCAGGCAGCTGCCAACAACTACCTACTGGGTGAAGTCTGGAACCCAGATGTTGCCTACATGGCCAAATACCAAGATCATATGGACGCTGTCTTTAACTTCGCATTGCAGGATGACATGAGAAAGGTGAGTTAAAACTGTTTGAAAATGAAATAGACCTCATGAATGTCGAGGAATAATACATCAACACCGTGGCAGGTTGATTTTAAAAGTTCTCGCCTTACTAGCATTTTGCATTCAAACCTCACAGTTAACATTTCAAGTGGGCCCTTGTGAGATTAGGAAGTCCTGGAAGTTATGCTCTGCATCATTTTATAGAACACAATAAACATGTCACCTTTTGAATTACATTGATAGCTGTTGCATTAGTATTTAGTAGCATCATAGTACTTATACTTTCTTGTAGGTGTTTAACTGGGATGAACCAATGACAGTGATTGCAAATGGTCTAAAAAATCAGGTTTGTTTCAAGTCATGCAACAATTTCTTCTGTAATTTTGGTTTTGTCAACTAAAAACAAACACTTTTTCATCTATCTATCATTGATTGAGATTAACTTAAGAAATAATGAATGTCAGGCAAAATTTACTGACATAACAAGACTTTACACAATCAGGGTTTTTTTCCCCCAGCGAGATGGTTTCCGTGACACATCAGTACTGGGCATCTTTGTTGACAACCATGACATGCCACGCTTCCTTAACTACACTCAGGATCTGGCCCTCTTCAAGAATGCACTGGCCTTGTCCATTATAAACGATGGCATTCCTCTCATTTACTATGGCTCTGAGCAAGCCTTCAATGGTGGATCTGATCCAGAATGCAGAGAATCATTGTGGCCTCACTACAATAAGGAGCATGAGCTTTATCAGGTATATGGTAACAATGGCCTCTTAAACTCAAGATGAAATAAAATCAATTTATTTCTTCCCAATGTGTACTTTTTTTGAGTATCAAAGATAATAAAATAATAATTCTATATGGTAGACACATCATAACTATTCAGATGGAAGTACTAGTTATGCAATCATGAATATTAATGATCACAACATAATAGTCGGGTGTTGAGTGTAACTATGATACTGTGCCATAAATCATTATGCTCTTTAAAACGTTCTGTTCATTTTTTTATGGTAAGGGTGTATATTGCTACCATATATGTTCCACTGTGCTAAACATCCAAAATAAGCCTCCCCTCCCAAATAAGACATCTTTAACATTTCAGTTCATCAGCAGCCTGACTCATCTCCGACATGATGTCATAGATGAGCTGCTCGCTCACACACAGACTGAGCTTTATGTCGATGACTCAAACCTTGTCATTAACAGAGGAAACTACAGAGTAAGTTGAAATCTTTGTTTCATATAACATAAAAATACAGAGGCTGTGGAACTTATCCACGTGGACACCTCACTTTAAAGGACACTCATCTTATGTGGATAGTTTTCACTCCTAAATCTAAAAGGTGGATACATAAGATAGGATCCAATGTACCGTATTCCTGAGCATAAAAGCTCATGGGCTTAACATCGAAGATGGGCTTAATGTTCGAATATAAGCCCATGGGCCAATAAGTCAGAAAAAAAATTTTTTCCCTGCCAAAAAAATTGATGAAAATTGATTGTTACGTGCACCCTGAACCCAGACGAGTGACCAAAGACACGTGAAAACAACATAACGCACCTAAAGAAATCCTGTGCTCGTATGCGTACACATACGGTTATACCATGAACATGCTTTGGACGATATTTGAAGCTCCGACACGTTTCACTATTTTCCATCAATGGTTCAGAATGAACATCGATATAAACCTTTGACGGGAGCTAGAATCAATATTTGAAGATATATATTTGTGTTAATCTGCTTCTAGAATACAACCGAAGTTAGAATTAACAAATATATTTTTTCAAAACAAATCTTATCGGCATAGTTCTTGTTGCAAACGAAACATGATTCTCTAGTAGCTTTCCACAACGCAACCTCGTTTTAATGCATTAGAAATCAATAGTGACTCGGACTTCGACTGTTAAATGCTTTCGGTATCTCTCCAGTGCGAGAGTATGATTTATAATGATGGGTTAAACATAGTTTACCAACTATTGAAAAAAACATGAATATAACAGGACCTTAAGACCAAGAAATTACTTTTGAAGAAGTAGAAAATGCAATTAAAGAATTAAAAAACAAAAAGGCTAACGGAACTGATGGTATCTGTAATGAGATTTTGAAATATAAATCTGTACAGTTGAAAAGGTCACTATTACATGTTTTCAATACAATACTATCAAATGGTAACTATCCTAAACAGTGGATGTTTAGTATTATTACTCCAATACATAAAAATGGAGATAAAAACAATACCGAGAACTATAGAAGTATAGCAGTATCAGACAACACAAATAAAATTTCCATGAAGATAATATTCAATAGAATGTACAATTACATGACCAATAAAAGCTATTGGTCAAAAAATCAAAATGGATTTATGAAAGGAACAACGGATGATAACTTATTTATATTACACACTATTTTTCAAAAATATGTAAAACTAGGAAAAGGAAAAATCTATACAGTATTTGTTGATTTCAAAGTTTTTTGACAGTATTGACAGAGACTATTTGTTCTATAAATTGATAACATATGAATTACTGGTAAACTGTACAATGTACTAAAAACAGCATATACCAATCCTAAATTCTGTGTAAAGGCAGATTGTGGCTTGTCTAAATATTTTATTTCATACACAGGAGTGAAACAAGGATTTGTTTTAAGTCCTCTGTTATCAAATCTTTTTCAAAATGATTTACATAATATGTTTAACTCATCATGTGATCCAGTGATGTTAAATAGTGAAGAACTTAATTCTTTGTCATGGGTGGATGATTTAGTACTCAAGGTCAAAGGTAGAGTTAAAAAACTGTTTAAACAATCTTGAAATATATTGTAATAGATGGGGAATGCAAGTAAACAAAGACAAAACAAAATGTATGACTATGTCTGTTGGAAATCCCTAAACCCAAAACTTTATGTTTGAGAAGATCTTAGAAAATGTAAATTATTATAAATATTTAGGTGTTAGGGTTGAAAGAAATGGAAAATTTAATAATGCAATTATAGAGAGAATGTCTAAAGCAAACTGTGCTGTACATGTTCTTAAACAAATCCTGGGATATTCCACACCAGTTTCGGCAAAATTAGCCATGTCATTATTTGATAAACAAATCACACCAATATTATTATATGGAAGTGTTCTGTGGGGAATACCAGATTCTAATAGATATATAAAAATACAAATAAACAAAATCAATGTAAAAGTGAAATGTCAAGTTCAATCTATTATAAATCAAAGAATGAATAGAGAGATAAAAATCGATGAAATCAAAGTACTAAAATCTAAAGGGGAGGTGTTAGTAAATTGAATAGTAGTCAGGACCGACTTGCTCCCAAAGGAAGAAGGAGGGCTGCAGCTTTGGTTGTACTGACACTGTTACAGCAGGAAGAGAATGGGAAGCTGGAGCCACCTCACCCGGTTCGGCCGACGTGGCTTGGTCAGAGAAAGGAACTTGAACCATGCAGAATGCAACCAGATCATACAATCACTCATTATCAAATAAAACTAGGTACAGTGAGTAAAGAAGAGGGGTTCGGGATATATGAAGCCCTCCCACAAACAGCAGCAAGAAAAAGAGGAGGACATTACAAGTTGAGGTTCCTCTCACACCAGGCTGGCGTTCAGGAGATGAAGTGGACTCTGCCGTCAGGAGGAAATGCAAGGGGTAATGGGGGTGGCAGCCGAAAAGGTGTTATTCTTGGGACCAGTCTGTGATTTCATTGTGGGCTGACGTGAAGGTGTGAACGAATCGGACACAAACGCTTACTACTTGACCCTAGAGACTGCCGAAAAGCTACTCCTAGAGGTCCTGCAGCACAACAGCATCGAAATTCGCAAATTGATCGCCGAAACAGGACTTCGACGGTACGGATAGAGTAAGGCAGCAGCAGAGGGAGATGCTGGACGGGGGACTACTCCCCGACCAGGACAACCATTGAGCAAAGCTTTGGAAAAGAACTGTGACTGATCACCAACTGGGAATTAGAATTAATCCTCAGTTATTATGTGCAGAAGAAGTCGTGGGAGAGCCTCACAGATGGAAAAAATTGGTTGTCACACAGGTCCTGATAGCACCCCAATCCAGGTTTGCAACGTCAGGTTTACCCAGAGTGTATTTCTACACACAACACATGAGGAAGCTGACATAATCATTGTCCAAAAAGTTGTTTATCTTGCAGAAGCAGGTGCAAACACTATCGGTGTAGTTTTTGATGACACTCATCTATTCCTGCTCCTCATATAATTCTATAGTATGGTGAAGCTAACTTGTAATGTTTTCATGTCTGCTACATCAACCAATAGGGTATCAATAAATATAAATGCTTGTGCACTCAAATATCTCTCAATTATTCTTCATTTATTGGGACCACATGCCCTTACTGGTAGTGATACAACATCATATGTATTTGGAATAGGAAAATCAACTGTTTTCAAGATTCCTCTATCTGGAAAAGAACTTGATAAATTAGGGGATTTGAATGTCTCTAGCTCTATGAGTGAATTTTTAAAGCAAAGAACACTATTCATAGCAGCTTGTTATGGGTTTGCAAATTTTAAAACCATGAGTGAATTGAGGTACAAGGTTTGGTTAGAAAAAAATGTCAAATAAAAATCTTCAATCTGCTCCAAAACTCAAGTTACTTCCACCGGCAACAGAAGCCTTTGTTAAACATGTTAATTGGGTGCATATACAGACAGCTCTTTGGAAATCATCCACCTCATATCAATCCAATTCAATTTGATTGGTCAAAAGATTAAAACAATGTAATGGTTCCCGTTCCATTACCACCTGATTTTTCTTCATCATCTCTTGATGTATTAAAGTTCATAAAATGTGGATGTTCATCAGACAATCCCTATGGTACTACAAAATTTAATTGTTCTGCAGCACAGTTAGCATGGTCTATGGTTTGTGCATGTGATGACAATGACAACTGGAAGAATGATCGAACAAAAAGATCAATGTACCGGTAGCTAATGAGAGCAAATGAAGATTCACAGGATGAGTTCTATATGAGAGTGAACATAAAATGTTTACTGTTGTTATGGTAGTACTTAGTGCTCCAATCAATCATAGTGACAAATTTGATGCTTATAGTACATTAAGTCTATTATGTTCTCGTTTGTAATAATAGTATTCATTATTACACCAATGTTTTCACATGTTTACATGTTTTACTCATTATATTATATTGTATTCTTTAAAATGCATCAGCATATAATATTGCATTCCATGTATAAACAAACATGTTTTAAATAAAAACAAATGTGTTTATCACATGAGAAATGGACTGGTGAAAAACAATTTTCTCTACGTGTTATTCAGGTTATAATGCCTTAATTTGATAATGAGTGACTTTATACTAGATCAGTATGGTTTATTGTATTCTGCATACTCAAATACATACTTTTATATATCAAAATCAAGTTTCTATGTCAACTAGAAACTGAGATATTGCTAAAACTGATTTTCTCGATACCCTGTGGAGGCCATTTTGAATTGCGGCCATAAAAAGTTTTCCCCATGGATGCCGCAACTGCATCTGATGGTTTTGTGATGAGGAAGGTCTATTCTACCATAATCAATCATAAAACATCTACTATTTGATAAAATGACGTTCTACCTAAAATCCACATTCTGCCGCAGGACTTAACAGCATTGCTAGAAAAGATATGAAACTAATAATTACCATTGATGATTAAAGAAAAACATTGTGCATGTTGTCAAAAGTCAGTAAAAAGTCATCATCGCCTGCGTAGGTAGACTACCATACAGTGACACATAAGAACCCATGGTTAAGAAACTTGGTGGCTCTATAAAGTCAAAATCCAATGCTTATTCATCCCCAAATAGGGGGTGGGCGTTGTGTACGAATATACGCCCCTGGGCTTGTAAGTGGGAACTTTTTCCATTTTCAAAAGGTCCAAAAAGTGCTGTTTTCCGGTTATAAGTCCATGGGCTTTAATGCGCGGGAATCCTGGGTTGTGATAGTGGTCATTTGCTACACACTTGCATCTTACTGTCTTCCTCATCAAATGAAAAAGAAAGCAAACATTTGATCTAAATATTCAAATACAATTCTATGACAGGTACTCTTGGCAGTGACCAAGGTGGGTCTTGGCGCAGATGACGTCAGCTTTGAGGTGGAATTTGATGAGGATGATGATATTGAAGGAAGAGGTATCATAAATTAACACTGTGACTCACATTTTACTAAGAAATTAATTACACCTTTGTCATGAGAAATGTTAATACTGATGAAAGTCAGGCACTTTAAAGTTTTGTTACTTTTCAACAGAAATATTTACGCTAAAAAATCGTAGTTTATATCAACAGAAAAAAACAATCGCAAAAACAAACCTTATATATTCAGTCGGCAACTATATATCGATCTCTTCAGATAAACAAAATATTGTAAAAGAGTTGCAGTGAATCGATAGTAATCAAAGTTTGTTTTAAATGTGTTGCAGAGTATGTAAACATCTTCGATAGTGACGACCGCTTGACTGTTGATGACCACAAGATGACCATATCCTTAACCAATGGTCATCCAAAAGCCTATGTCCTAGAGGGAGATGTGATCAAACCGAATAATGGTGCTAATGCCCTTGGTCAGTTAATTCTTATTTCTTAGAAATACGACATGGATTTGTTAAACATTGAAACTTCTGGTTTACACTCCTTACTTTGCTTCTAATATCAATTACTTTAAATGTACTTATTTATGTCTGTAGGTGGATGCGGCACTCTTAGTTTGCTGATGCTTATGGTGGCAGCTGCTTGGAACTAATGTGAATTTTATTTCTAATGCAGATTTGTATAATTCTCTGTAAACAAATTTAGCAATACTTATCTTTCAAACAAGGTAAGAAGCATGAATGTGGGTGTTTCTGGTAGTGTTGATTATTAATAAAATCTAAATCTAAAATATTTGTTCAGTTGTAAACTTTGCAAATGACAGAAAGACATGTACAGCACCATGGGTGCATTGGGACCTAATCGTTGACATTAAAAAGGAAGAAGTAACCAGGGTCGGACATAATTGGTAGATCTGTAATCCTGGTCTACCTGAAAACTGACCGGTCTACCAGCTTTGATTTTGACTGGTGCATTATAATGTATAAATCTGTTGTTGTGTTTTACTTATGTATGCATTGTAGATCTCATCTAAAAATAAATTACTCTCTTGTTTAATGATCATTCTTTTGTGCTATTGGCACCATCTTGTGCCTAGTGGTAGCGGGTAGAATCAATTTTATCATCATGCTTGTTTTAACAAACACATAGAATTTATTTTCTTGTCCTCTCGTTTTATTAGACGTAGTATCAGTACAGGATAATTGTGATGCTTTAAAAGTTGTATATTTTACTTAATAAACGACAAAGTTGGGTCAATTGGAAAGCAAATTGGAACATGAGTCAGAATAGTATTTTTAGATATTTGAAATGTGATCCGCCACCACCAAAAAAGGAAAAAGAAAAATGAAAAAAAGATGTAGCCAAAAATTATGAAGTTGACAAAAGAGAGCGCTCCTTCCAATTAAAATGGTTGATTCAATGCAAATGGCTTGATTATGCTTTTGTAAACGGAAAACCTACCATGCAAAAAATATAGCCCCGCTGGTGAATTTTCAACAGGGCATCATAATCTGAAGGAAGGCTGACACAATAAAAAACATGAACAAAGCCAGTACCAGGGTTGCCAACCTCAAATTTTGAAATTTCTGAATCCCGAGGCCAAAATTTCTGAATTTGGGTCAAAATTTCTGAATCTTACGTTTATTATGTATTTTTAACTTATATTTAAATAAGACTACTTTATAACACTGTTCTGTGTTTAGAAGGGTGAATGGACAGTAAAAATGCACATAAAATATAATTAACTTGGTTTCAACATTTTTGATTATAAAAATACAAGGGTATGGACGATGGTCGTCCCTACTTTTTTTTTCAAAATACATTCAAAGTAAGTTTTGGAACTCAATGACAATTTCAAACCATTTCATTTTTAACTATGTTACATAGTACACAGTTTTGAAAGTGATGAAATGAATCTTGTTGGACATTTGAAAAAAAGAGACTATTTCTAAGTACCCAATTTTGCTGTAAATTATACACTGATTGCAGAAGAATGCATCACATTTTCAAAGAAAATTTGGGGGATACCTGCCCCCCCTTCCTCCAAACCCCTGCCGCAAGAATGCACTCTCCCCCCGCCCAATGTAGTCATAGATATGCATGCTTGTAGAGTTGGAAGAAAGCACACAGGGATGTGCAAATGCACTTTACCGTAGAAGGTCAGGCGTGTACATCAATAATCATGCATCTTATGTCTTGTATGCACCACGAATTTTCACCATATCCATGTAAGTTCTCTTTTTGAAATATGGTCATGCTCTACAATGACAATGTCGTATCCACCACTATGTTTGGATACTAAAATCAAACGATAAGCGGGCGTGACGCAGCAATTTTTTTCTGTTGCAGTGATATCATTGTATTTTCTTTATACTTATCCCTGTGTTTTTGCATCATTGCGTTTACTGTAGAATGCACAAATTCATTAATTTTCAATATTTCTTCTCAGTTTTACTTTCATATATACCGTTGACAGGTCGTGTTGGTGCAGGTGCATGTGCGCATTACGACAATAGAAATCTGAATCGCCGAGGCTGTTCGTCGCATAAGTGACAGCACGCACAAACTGGGCTTCGCTGATCGAGACTATCGCTGTTACAGTTATTTAAATCGAGTGCATTTTTGTGCGCCGGTAAAAGCCGTGGACGTCGTTTATACGATGCATGGTTCAATCGAGTACATTCTATAATGGCGGCGCCCATTATGCGAGCAAAAATATCAATATTTTAAGGGAAAAAGTATAATTTTTAAAATATTAGGTCGATTCCCGTCGGAATGATCGGAATTGACTTCATATTTCGGAATGATTCCGAAATTTCGGAATACTTGGCAACTCTGCAGTACCATAATGATAGTAATAAAAAAGCTGTGTTTTTTTTAATCAAATAATGCACTTCCATTTAAAGCCACTCATTTGAATGCCTGGCTACCTAATTTTGAGCTGGTCTACCTAATTTTTAAACTTGGTAGACTTGATGTCTATTGCCTTATCAGTCCTGATGTCCAACCCTGGTTACTAACTCAGATGAATCGTCAGATGCATTTGTGAACATTAATTATATTGAGGTTTTTTTAATTATCACTTCTAACCTCCTATATCAATAAAAGTATCCACATAATGAACATCAATTCATATCATCTCAATATGCTTGGATTTTAAAACCACATTCAATTCTAAATACATATAAATAGAAATTACAATTGTAATTGATTTTTTTTCCATTTATGGAAATGCAAAGAAACAAGTAAAAAGGAGAAATACAACTTTTTAACAAAAAAAAATCTTAATTACCAGTTTATGAAACTCATGAAAATTTGCTCACAGGGTCGCAAATTAGAATAAAATAGCCAGCCATGACAAAAAGTGTCCGGCTTCTTTTCCTGTTAATACTGAGAACTCAAAAAACGTAGCCTAACCATTGGGCCGTGGACTTTTGAAACCAGCCTGGAATGGAGTAAACACCTGTGCATATAAAATGGGAGAATTTTCCTTCTTATTTATTGCTGTTATGCTCTTAATATTAGCAGGTGACATTGAACTACATCCAGGGCCAGTCAAATGCAGAAATTTAAATATCTGTCATATTAATATTCGTAGTTTATCAAGATCCAAACTTTTAGCCATTAAAACATCTATTGCTGAACGCTTTGATATTATTACTCTGTCAGAAACACATTTGCATGCAGGAGTACCAAATGATTTGTTCAAGATAGATGGTTTTCATGATATTATAAGGAAAGACAGAACCAACCAGGATGGGGGTGGTGGCGTT
>CM032666.1:61510609-61539541 GCA_019095985.1 Streblospio benedicti | reverse complement strand
CATTAAACAACCAAAAATTAGGTAGTAGTTTTATTCTTCGACTGGCGGGAAAAAGTCATACGTAGCAGTGTAGCATGACGAAATATTTAGTCGTTTTTTATATATATAGGTCTCAGACCATAAACTCAGTATATGTCAAATATCGTACATATTACCCAATGATGCATGGATGGATCCAGCAATCAAAGGGGGGCGGTGCTTGAAATTTTTGTTTCGCGTGGCAGGGACCAGTGGAAGGAGATTTTGATGACTCAGAGATGTAGTTATATAAAGATAACAACATAAGAACAATATCAAAATACAAATTAACCTTGACATATTTTCATCAGAAATACATTGAGATAATGGGGGTGGGGCTTTAGAGTATATGTCAGCAGGGGCAGATCCAGCATTTTGTGTTAGGGAAGACGCAAATGTGGCGAGGGTAGAGCCCTGGTGGGGGGACCAGGGGGGCAAAGCCGGAAGCTAGAGTGCATAAGGCGTTTTAGAGGTGTCTAGAGGGGTGTTCACTAACAATGATAATAAACAATTCATGTACTTTAGTAATCTATTTATTCATATCTAACAATGAACACTGGGTGTTGATTATCAGTAGTCCGAGTGCCATCCGCTTTTGGGGGGTTGTGTTATGTAACAATGATATTACCTTCATTTAAATGTTGTGGTTTTTTGTTTCTTTTTTAAATTAAATTTATTTTTATTTCTATTTATTCTTTTATTTTTAGGGGGTGTGCACGTCCCCAAGGCCCCCCCCCCTTAAATCCGCCCCTGATCGGGGAGTAGCCTTGAGAGATGGCGGCTGCTCATAAGAGTATTGGGGAGAGGGGTGGGGCTTAAGAGAATGAGTGGGGGGGGGAGCTGGGGGGGGGGCGTTGTGAGTATATGGCTGGGGGGCCTTGGCTTGAAAGAATGTGGGCCTGTTAGCATATGCCTGATGGGGAAAAAAGGTATCTTGAGAGAAAGCTAGGGTTTGATAGAAAGTAGGAGCTTATGAATATATGGCTGGGGGAGAGGGGGAGGCTTGGCTTGAGATAATGAGGGGCTTATGAGTACATGACGGGGAGTGGATTTGAGAGATGGCGGTGGCTTGTGAGAGTATGTGGAGGAGGGGGTGAAGCTTGGCTTGAGAGAATGCCAGAGAAAGGGGGGGGGCTGGGGGCTTTTGAGTATATGGCTGTGGTGGGGGGAGCTTGGTTTGAGAGAATGAGGGTGTGTGTGCTTGTGAGTATACTCTTGAAGGGGAAGGGTTAACTTGAGAGAATGGTGGGCTTGTGGGTATATGGCAGAGAGTGGGCTTGAGCTATGGCGGCAGCTTGTGAGAGTATGGGGAGGGGGGGCTTGAGACAAGGTGAGACCTTGCGAGAATGAGGGAGGTTTTTTTTGAGTATATGGCTGATGGGGAGAGTGTGGCTTGGCTTGAGAGAAAGTAGGAGCTTGAGAGGGTGGGGGAGATCTTATGGCTGTGGGGCGGGGAGACTTTGAGAGAAGGCAGGGGCTTGTGTGATTATAGCATATAGGGTTGCGAGGTGGGGACTTGGCTTGAGAGAAGGTAGGGGCTTGAGAGTATATGGACGGGAGGATTGTGAGTATAGGTAAGGGGGTGCTTGACTTGAGAGACACTTACAAAAGATTGGAAAGAGGGTAGGTTCAGGCACGTTAGGGAAAAGAGCTCAAGCCCCCAAGCCCCCCCCCCCACCCCCCTGGATCCATCGCTGTTACCACATATAATACATTAAACCTAGAAATGTAAATCATTTTTACACTGAACGAAACTGAAGTATTCATGCGCTATGAATATAAATAGGTCAAAACATAGTCCCATATCGTGTTAACTACAGTTTCCATGTACAGAGCTTTGTTCCTGTAGTCACTTGTTTGAAGAGAGCCGGTGCGCGCAGAAATCTCTGGGTAGAGATTGGTATAAGTGCACCGGTCAAGAGCCGTGCATTGTTCAAAACCCTAACTTTTAAATGCAGCTTGTTTTGTCTTCTATACTTATAGTACTATCAGGATTGGAAGGTTTCTGCCCTATGCAGTTTCTCCCTTAGTTTCTCCCCAACATTGATTCTTTAGTTTTATAGGTATCTACGGTTCCCTAGTTTCTCCCCTAAAATGGGAGAAACTCAAACTTTTGATGAGAAATAGGGGAGAAACTATTTTGAAGCATGTTTTCCACAATATTCTTTGCTATTACTATTTATTAGAATACATTGTAAAATGATAGATGATCATAGATATCAATTTTTATTTATCATTATTTATCATAATTATAGCTACTAATTACCTTTCCACAGTTTATTTCTCTTTCAGGGGTAAGAAATTCAACTATTACCCCCCTGTTAGAGTGAGCATGTGGAATGCTGAGTCCGCGGTCCTACGCACGCGAAGGGCTGAAAATTTCAAAATTGAGAAACATTTTCCATTCCTGGCGGAGTAAAAGGGACGCCACAGGTGATAAAATTGGCTTTGCGCACACACCCCGCTCCCCGGGACCTCCACTTCAACGGACTCAGACGGTGAGTTCTGCGGAGTGTCAAATGTGTATTGCGGCTTCCTGCGGAGTCTGGCTGGGTTCTGACAAAGTCCTGCTTCTCTCTGACAACGGGAGTCAACATCTTCAGTATTTTATAGGCCCTTTGTTGAGGAGGACCTGGAACTACCTGCAAGTTTAGAAAAGTCATAAATATTTGGTGACGTCCAATGTCCAATGACTTGCGCCTGTGAATAAAGATGTGTATACATACAAATTGAACAGTCAAATTTACCATACAGCTATTGAAATGAAAATGAAACATTATATGAATATTATATATATTTTTTTGAGCGTATACCTCTCTGTAGAAGTGTACCAGAAAAATATTTATTTGCTGCAGCAGCACTAGCATGGGATACACGTGAAGTCGATCTCAACTGACGAAGGGGCACTTGTTCTGATTCCTCAAGAGGGGGGTTGGGGTACGGGGTAGGCTACGGGGGGATTTGAAATGTTCGAAATAGTATCGAGATTTATACTCTCTCTCTATTTCTGAGAGTTATCTTTCTGACGATTGTCCCAGGCATACTTCTGGACATTAACACGAGAAGATATGTGGTGCAAATTGCCACTTAAAAAATTTGCATTCTGCCAGATAAGTTGGCGGCGGTGTCCACTGGGGTAAAAAAACAGACCCCGATTTGGACGCATCCTTGTCCATTTTAACATATAAATCAAGAATGTTTTTTCACTCTGTGGCTACATCATCTGCAGTGGCCAATTTGGGAATATTTAGTTAACGACATGCTTCTTCTAATCGTTTAAAAATCCCTATAGAATGAAAGCACTCTTAAATGTTATTAAACATCTGAAAAATAACACAAGCAATGGTAAACACAATTAAATAATTTTGCAAATATAAAGATACTCACTGCCTGTTGAAAATTATGTACTTTCAAGTTTATTTTACACCAAAATGTGCATATGCCATCCTGTTCCTTTGAATAGGTGATGCCAGTGTCAGTGATGAGGTGCTGCAACAGTCTCAGAGGGAGAGGGGGTTCAACAATTGAACCTAAAAAAGGCCAAAAAAACAAGAATATTTAAAGGATTCACAAACCATTTCTCTCATAGAGTGGGTAAAGTTAAAGTCGATGCTTTGGAATCGTAGCGACAACAGCTACAAAAAGCATTCCCAAGATAAAATACTTCTCTGTGAAGAAGCATGTCGTTAACTAAATATTCCAAAATTGGCTACTGCGGATGATGTAGCCACAGAGTGGAAACACATTCGTGATTTATATGTTAAAATGGACAACGATGCGTCCAAATCGGGGTCTGTTTTTTTCACCCCAGTGGACACCGCCGCCAACTTATCTGGCAAAATGCAAATTTTTAAAGTGGCAATTCGCACCACACATCTTCACGTAAAAATGTCCAGAATTATGCCTGGGACAAGCGTCAGAAAGATAACTCTCAGAAATAGAGAGAGAGTATAAATCTCGATACTATTTCGAACATTTCAAATCCCCCCGTAGCCTACCCCGTACCCCAACCCCCCTCTTGAGGAATCAGAACAAGTGCCCCTTCGTTAGTCGAGACCGACTTCACGTGTATCCCATGCTAGTGCTGCTGCAGCAGGTAAATATTTTTCTGGTACACTTCTACAGAGAGGTATACATTCAAAGTTGATATATATAACATTCATATAATATTTCGTTTTCATTTCAATAGCTTTATGGTAAATTTGACTGTTCAATTTGTATGTATACACATCTTTATTCACAGGCGCAAGTCATTGGACATTGGACGTCACCAAATATTTATGACTTTTCTAAACTTGCAGGTAGTTCCAGGTCCTCCTCAACAAAGGCGCTATACCGTACTGAAGATGTTGACTCCCTTGTCAGAGAGCAGGACTACATCATCAACCTGCACCAGAAGATTCTACACAGGTTGCTCAAGCCAGTTTGCGTGGATCCTGTGCTGAACTCTTTTCTAATTACTTGTGCGGCCAGCTACAGAAGGTAGCTGAGCCCACACGCATTGAACTGCAGTTTCAAATGATGGAGTTAGTGCATCCGCATACCCACCAAGTTGCACCAGGTAGTCAATCGTTTGGTTTTAATGTGCCACAGAGTTCTACTTCTTATAGTAGTAGTAATATGCCACCTCTACCATCACCGGCTTCTAACACGTTTCAAAATTACATGCCGCCTTCACCGTCCCTGTCCTTTTTTGCCCAATTGGCGACATCTTCACTCGCAGCGGGTAGCCAGCTTATGGCACAGTTACCACCAAACCCTCACAGGTTTCCTTTTAGTAATAAAAATGTGTCACAGGAATTTTGGCAGCAGCAGCCAGGACCTTCTGGTGCTTGGGTTCAACCCCCAAACCCTGTAACTGACAACAGGTCACAAGATAAGGTGTATACCAACCTTATGACTTCACAGTGACACGTCTTCAGGCTGCAAAACCACTCGTCAGTCTGAGTCCACAAATGTGCACATTACTAGTATTACAAGCACAAAGGGTGCTCGAGTATTTCAGACAAGTGCTGACATTCACTCTTCCATGTCAACCCCAGAATATCCTCCTGTTAATACACCGGTGGATGATAATATTAGTCCTCCAGGTTCAGTACAAAGTGACGGTATTGAGGGCCTTAAATTAATTTTGGAAGAAGCCAAAAAGGACTCCCAACAAAGTTATGATAATGATAATAATGTAAATGTAACAGACATTATTCAAACTTGCATGGATTCGGCCAAAATAACACAGAGTCCACCGACTGATTCTTAATTATTTTTGTGTGTAAAGACTGAAAAAAAGTGTTGTGTTTCTATTTTAAGTTTCAAATAATAGTATTAAGTATGTATTTCGCTTCAAGATATCATGTATTTAAATTTAAGTGTCAATAAAGAACTGTTTAGCATTTATCAATATTAAATGTCTTATGCACATTTGTGGACAAAGTTTTGCCAAAGTGCGCTGTTAGTACTTTGGTCGTTTATTTTTTGTAGGCCCTTTACACCTACACTGTATTATTACGTGCATAGCACAATTGCAACTTGGGGGTATGCGGAAGCACACCATCACTGGATTATATTTAAGTTTCAAAATTTTTGCATAAGATTTAACTTCATTTTTGTTCATTGTGAAATGTCATTCAACATGTAAAATCTGTTTTGTTTTTACCTGACCACTTCCTACTTTAACCTTACCCGGAGCTATTGTTAGAAGTGTACATTTTTAAGCAAACCAGTAATATTTTTTTGTTTTAAAGTGCTAACTTGCTATAACTGTTCACAATCGTTTTCATCAGTCATAGCTGAACATATTGTATTATAAGGCTAAAGTTGTGGTGAATAGCTTTGCATGTTAGAATTTTTACCAAAGCTAAAATGTCAAATTTCTAATTTACATTTAAGTCAAATCATGTAATTTGTTAAGCTTGCTGTGACATTTAATAAAATATTGTGTTTATGTATTTTTCATTATACTTTTACTGAAATGCTACAGATTGATATTGTCTCACGTGTGCTGCTTTGTCCAGAGAGGCCCAAACCAACAATAAAAAGTTAAAAAAACCTATAAGTTTGTTTTATTAAAAATATTTGCCTTTGAGGTTCAATTTAATAGTCTTCCTGTACATTTAAAAAAATACTTCAAATTAATATCTAAACTTCAAGTCAATTGAAAGTATTTTTTGCACTTTGTAATAAGTATGGAAAATATAATATAATGGTATTAATAAATAAAGATTTTTTCACTTAAATTGCAAATCTAAATTATTCTTAATTCTGTAATTGGTCTCATGGCTTGATTGATTGTACACTTATTTGATGTACAGGCCACATTACTCTAATTTTTAGGCTTTTTCTGCCTGGAATATAATAGAAAAAATATAACTTTAGGACTATTAACATCTGTACCAAAGGAATTGATTTTAACCTTCATTTCTGGTTTTGCAAGTCAGAATTTAATTGTAGAGGACAGAAGTGACTGGTTATTTTGGGGGACAATTTTCTTTATAAAAAACTATTACTGACAACATTCTTTTATATCTTTATTTGGTCCATTTATTTTAAGTTCAAGTGCAATTAAAATTAGTACATACATAAATGTCCTTTTAAAGTGACAACATATCAAATAGTACAAATGCAGAACAATCTTTGATGAAACAAAGCACTTTATAGTTTATCATGCAACAATGTTGATGTTGGTATTTTATAAATACCAAAGTTACAACAAATAATACATAGGTGAACTGATATAGTTCATAAAACATTATGACAAGTTAAATAGTATACTTGCAGAACAGTAGTTTTACACACAAGTTTATGAAATTTTTAAAAATAAAACCAAAGTTCAATGTTCAAAGTTTTTTAATTGTTGCACTACAAAGTTCATTCCAGGCCAACACGTTGATGTACACGCTCCCTTTGCCATGGTACAGATCCAGCCTCACTATTGAAGTAGACCTCCAGTGTATGTTGGCAACGTTTTGCTTCTAGTTCACGTTGGCCTTGGTGCTGATGGTCGAGGGGCATCAGGTTTTCTCTCTCTCTCCATGCACCTGGGATGATGTTGTGGTCTTCGTCTTCGTGGTCAGCATTACCCAGATCTTGCACTCCCTGCTCGCCCGCACTTATACGAATTAGGTTGTGCAGACATATGGCTGCGTGCACAATGGAGTGGACGTTTTCTGGTTCCTGTTGAAGGGCGTTCAGGAAGCACTGCCACCTTTGCGCTAAAATGCCAAAGGCATTTTCGACGACAATTCTTCCGCGGGAGGTCCTATAGTTGTGAATACGTTGCTCCATTGTGAGGTGCTTGTCACTGTAAGGCTTCATCATTATATCGCATAGAGCAAATACGTCGTCACCAAGGGAGAATTACGGAAAAGGACAGTTATCGTTTGGCAGGGGTTCTGGTGGAGGTAGGCTGTGGTGGCCATTTTCTAGTCCGTATGCCAGCAAAGAATCGTTGTACAGTTGGCAGTCCGATTGGTGGCCCACTCCCCCAATATCCGCATACATGAACTTATAGTCTGCATCAACCACTGCTAGCAGTACTGCTGAGTAAAAAAATTGTAGTTGTGGTACAAACTGCCAGACTTCAGAGGCTTTCTTATTCGAATATGCTTGCCATCAATGGCGCCGAGGGCATAAGGGACGTTGTTGCAAAACGGTCGGCAACTTCTCGCCAACCTTCTGGTGTGTTTGGGAAGTTGATCACTTCATCTTTAAACTCATCATGAATTGCCGCACAAACCTCGGGTAGGAAAACGGTAATAGTTGGTCTTGGCACTAGGAGGCCGTAACTCAAACTTCTGGCACTTTGACCTGTCGCCAGGAACCGGAGGATGATTGCCAACTTCAAGCCTGTAGGATGGGTCTGGACGAAGTTGGTGCTTTTCTTCTCTATTCTGTGCTGTATCCTTTCGAGAATTTCGTCAAATAGTTCAGGAGTAGCTCTTACAAAGTTGTAAAACACCTGTGGATCTTCATTTCGAAGTTTCTCGAGGAGATTATGATATAATCCGTTTTCTAAACGGTCAGCAGGAGTACTCCACGGTCTGATGTACCATTTTCTTTGTCTTCTTTTTCTTCCTTTGGTCTTCCTTCCCCGTACTTGTCTGGCCCCTCTCCTCAGCTTCGGTTGCTTGTTGGGTGGGTTGTTGGGTGGCTCATCATCATCTTCAAAGAGTTTGTCACTAGAAAAATTCAGTTCATGAATATCCACAAGAGTCCGCAAGAGTCCGCTTGCCGATGCGTCGGAGCCATGCGGCGCCGTCGATTTATTCGACAAGGAAAGTGTTAATTTTCCCAATTTTTACAGCTTTTTTACGGACTCTGACATTTTTTCGACTAATAAGTGACGCGGTGTGGGCTCCGCATGCTCACTCTAACAGGGGGTTTAGGGAAGACACTCTTTTGTGTCTGACATGAAGAGATCACTGCCGGAATGCTGCTTTGTCAATTTCCATTGTATTCATTTCGTTTCTTTCTAACTATGTATGTATCTATGTATGTATGTTTCCGGACAAGCTAGCATATTTACCGATGAATCAATTTTGTTCAAACTTGACACAACTATGAGGCATGATGCAACACCAAAGTGATTTAATTTTGGGCACTTTGACACTTAAAGTGTGCTTTCCACGGAGCAATTTTGGTCCATTTTCAACATTTTCTGCAATAGCTTTGCTAATGCTTGTAAGAAAGCATTCAAACGTGGTATCACTGCATATTCTCATTCATGTTTCCTTATACTAATTGGAAGATGCTTAAAAGTTATTTGAGTGGAGTAGAAAGCAGGGGGAGGAGTAGTATTTGGCGGTATATAATCATAGCACTCAATACAAAGTCCATCCTCAATTGTGTGGACCAAATATTGATTAACGGGAAGAGGAAGACAGGAAGAGAGAAGAGCACACTATTGACACACTTGAAAAGTGTGGATAGCTTAAATGGTCTTTCAATAAGGTGAAACAACAATAGAGCAACAAATTAGATTAGATAAGGAAAAGAACAGGAAAAATGGGACAGCCAGTTCGCATGGCCTGGTGATACTCCCGTATGTCAAAGGAGTTACTGAGGGGGTATCTACGATACTCAACAAACACAGGGTCTCGACGAAAGTGAAGCCTTTGCAGACCGTAAGGAGCGTTCTAGTTCACCCTAAGGACAAGCAACACAAACTGGATAAAAGTGAGGTGGTATATATGATACCATTCAAAGGCTGCAAAAAAGTGTCCATAGTTGAGACTGGCAGGAAGTTTGGTGTTCGGTTGAAAGAACATGTGAAAGATGTTGAGCACAAAAGAAAGTTTCTTTCACACGTCCTACAAGGAAAGAATCCATGATAGAGATGAACAAAAGTGCAATAACAGACCATGTCAACAAAGACAATCATGAGATTGAACCGGTCATGAACCGGGACGGGGGGGGCACAACTCTCACGTGTTCAACTCCATTATGACAATGGGAAGTCGCTCAGACTGACATGCGCAGTGTGAGAAAGTTCTGAAGATGGACATAGTCATTTGTCCGAAACTGTAACAATCAGTGTTGTGACTGAAGAAATAAGTAGGTTCGATACATATTGCAAAATTTTGTTTCTATTACTAGAAGAAATTCATACCAACTTCATGAGTGTGTTTTAACTTAGGTGTTCACATCAAACACTTAGAATTATCATCCTTACTGTCGATTGGTTTATATTAATTTGCAATCAGAATATTTAGTGTCAGGAGCGGGCGAGGATACCTAGACAACGAGATTTGTGAGAGTTTTTAAAAATGAAATGGAAATCAAATGGGGTGGGATTCAATCATTATCTGCATTTTGCCCCTTTTAATTGTGCTCCGGTCTGCTACACACCATGTTTTTCAACACAAAAATAAACCTACTAACTGGAAGTGTACATATTTATCCAAGCTTATATCATGAATCTAGGGTGTTGGCTACACACATTTGTTTTCAATCTATTGAACACGTAAATATAGAGACTGTGTTAAGGCAGGAGGAGTCTAGTTTGATCGATTTATTGACTGACGTGTACAGCTCTGCATCACTTTATATACCCGAGCTTGTCTGTGTCTAGACTAGTGTGGTCTGGCTTAGATTTTTAGACTTGGTGCCTGTAGTAGGGAGTAGAAGGTCTTGTGACAACTTGATGATGTGAATCTAGAGGTTTCAAAAAGGCAGCTTCTGTGGTCATCAAATGGATGTGCGTATATGGAAATATGTACTTTGTTGTCAGCTCTCCACCAATCAGTAGTTAGCATAGAGCGGTATTATGATGGTTAAGATGAGCCTTGCGCTATGGAGGGCTCTCCCCAAAATTATTGATTTGGTCCATAATAACAAATTCAACCCATAAGGCTTGAAGAATATTATTATATGCCTGTGATAAACTAAATAAACCAAATAAAATAAAAAGACTTATGTATATTTCCTCTTCAATATACTGTTCTGCCGTCTTCTTTTTATTTACAACAATGAATACGGTAGCCGGTTTTACATGGACATTTTGTCGCGATTTTTATAAAGAAACCTAGTTTATTGATGATAAGATGAATACAAATTAGTTCAGATTTTGTTGAACATAATTAGTATATGCTTGTTTCAAACATAATGCACACAAACAGTTGACCACATTTTCCAATGTGTGCTCGTCCTATCTATATATATAAAGGAAGAGGCGGTTTTGCGTCACAAAAGGCTTTTTAACCACAAGACGTACACACTTCAAACTATAACATGTAAAATCAGGGACAACTTGGTGGTCGTTATAATATCACATTTCAAACCAAAATAAATTGGTTTTGATGATAAAAACAAGAAAAATAATTTTCATAGAAAGGTTGCTTTTTTACATGGCCATGATTGGTAAAGGTACGTAATACGTTAAACGTTTGTATATGTCAAACGTACGTTACACGTCACACGTACAGTCAAACGATACTGTGGTGATAGTCTCGAGCCACCAGACTCACTAAGACTAAACTTGGGGGTGGTGATGGTGATGTAGTGCATATTTATCTGAAACGGACTGGGTTTTGAGGAGGAGTGTTGATGGTGATGGAAGGCATTTTATCTCCTCCGGACCTGTTTTGAGGGGGGTGTTGGCAGATGGGGTGGTGGTCCATATGGTGGTGGGCGGACATGGATGGTGGTGGAGCATTTAATATGTTCCAGATCTCATCAATTTCAACCCGAGCAGCAGCAGAAAGGGGGGTGATTGAGATGCACATTTATAATGGTCTGCACGTGTTTACCAGGGGTTTGGAGTAGCTGGAGGGAGGGATATTAGAGGGATCAAGCATTGTCACATACAAGTCGTGTGTGTATGGATGTCAAATATGACTGTGGGAGGAAGGTGATTGGGATGTATTTAATCTTTCCCAGACCTGTATAGGGATGTGGGACAGGGAAAGAATGTGAAGGAGGAGAATTTAATCTGTTCCAGATCATATCCGTTTAAACAAGGGCACCGGCAAGAAGGGTGTGCATTAATTATGGACCTGTTTAGATGGGGATGGGGTAGAGAGGGTTGGGAGGGAAGAGGGGGGGTTTGGGGTGGCGGTGGAAGGAAGGGTAGGGATCAGTGGGATATTTAATCTGCTCCGCCCGTGTTAACCATGGGTAGCAGTAGCTGGGGAGGGATATTAGAGGATCAATCATTGCCATATTTAGTACATTTAGTGTGTAAATGGATGTGACATATGAGGATGGGAGGACGGTGATGGAGGTGTATTTAATCTGTCACAGACCTGTACACTGACGATAACTGGTTCGAGGGATGTGGGACAGGAGGAATGATGGGGAAGGAGGAGCATTTAATCTGTTCGGGTCTTATCTGTTTCAACCTGAGCAACGCTGGGTAAACAGCTAGTATATATATAAAGGAAGAGGCGGTTTTTGCGTCACAAAGGCTTTTTAACCACAAGGCATACACACTCCACATTATGTATGTACAATCAGGACAACTTGGTGGTCGTTATAACGTCACATTTCAAACCAAATAATTTAGTTTTAATGATAAAAAACAGGAAAAAAAAAGAATATTTAAGAAATGTTCGTCATGCTGCTTAGTACCGCGCCATGTTTTTTTAAACGTACGTAATACGTTAAACGTTTGTCAAAAGTCAAACTGTACGTTGCACGTCACACTTACTGTTACCTACATAGTGTGTACATGGCTGTGACTTATGCCGATGGGAGGAAGGTGATGGAGGTGTATTCTATCCGTCACGGGCCTGTATTCTGAAGGAGCTAGTGTTGGGGAATGGGTACAGAGGGAAGGATGGGGGTGGGGGAGGACTTAATGTGTTCCAAATCTCTTCTGTTTCAACCCCGAGCAGCGCCGGGTATACAGCTAGTCTATATATAAAGGAAGAGGCGGTTTTGCGTCACAAAAGGCTATTTAACCACAAGACATACACACTCCACATTATGTATGTACAATCAGGACAACTTGGTGGTCGTTATAATGTCACATTTCAAACCAAATAAGTTAGTTTTAATGATAAAAAACAGGAAAAAAAAAGAATCTTTAAGAAATGTTCGTCATGCTGCTTAGTACAGCCCCATGTTTTTAAACGTACGTAATACGTTAAACGTTTGTTAAGTCAAACGTACGTTGCACGTCACAGTGATACTGTTACCTACATTGTGAACAGGTGCAGAAAGGCTGTGTGTGTTCATGTTGGGCTGAAGTGGTGGTTGTTGGGGGGGGGTATTGTTGGTTGTGAGGAAGTGAGGTGAAGAGGGGAGCATTTAGCATTTAATCTGCTCCAGTTTTAATCTTTTTGCAACACGAGCAGTAGCTGGGGGAGGGGTATTAATCGGATCAATCATTGCCATATTCATGTATGTAGTGTGTATGGCTGTCAAATATGACGATGGAAGGAAGATGATGGAGGTGTATTTTAATCTGTCCCAGACCTGTATACTGACGGGAGCTGTTGTGAGGGATGTGGGACAGAGAGATGTCTGTTCCAGCCCAGATTGGACCTGTTTATATGGGGATGGTGTAGAGAGGGTTGGGGGAGAAGAGGGGTGGGGGCGAAGGAAGGGTAGAGGAGGGTGGAACATTTAATCTGTTCCACACGTGTTTATCAGGGGTAGCAGAGGCTGGTGGGAGGGATATTAGAGGGATCAATAATCAATAATTGCAATATACATATAGTGTGTACATGGCTGTGACTTATGCCGATGGGAGGAAGGTGATGGAGGTGTATTCTATAAGGTACCGTCCTTTATGGGGGGCACTCAATACATTTCGCGGACAGGTGTGCTAGGGGAAAAAAAACCCACCTTTTTTCACCACAAATTTTCGGGTCTCAGTTTGGGGCTAGTTGTCATGTTGAAACTCAGGTTGGTTGGATTTTTTATCAATATGCACTCAGGTTGGTATCAAATTTTCAAAATGACTGATTGATTTTAATATTACACTGCATCAAATGTCACAGTTCACAAATATGTACAATTTATCTATGGATATCCCTTTGATAAGCCAATGTGAAACATAATGCAACCACATGTGTGTCTCTTGCTTCTATTATCTAGGCATGTAAACATTCAGTTTGGGTACAAAATCATCCATCGAGCACTCAGATTGGGTTAGAATTTTGGGATTTAGCACTCAGGTCGGGTCAGATTTCTCCCCTAGCACAACCGTACTTTTCTAGACTCCGTGCCCCCGGGATTCTATCCGTCACGGGCCTGTATTCTGAAGGGAGCTGGTGTTGGGGAATGGGTACAGAGGGAAGGATGGGGGGGGGGGAGGGACTTAATGTGTTCCAAATCTCTTCTGTTTCAACCCGAGCAGCGCCGGGTATACAGCTAGTTTGCTATAATTTATAAGTTATTGATACTCCTATATCATGTATATTGATAGGGGTGGTCATCAAAACTTAATAGCATATCTTCAGTGAACATTGTTTATGCAGATGGAAAAATCTATATAAAATATATTAGTCAATTGTTTGGCTCTAATTCTTTTTCTTATAGAATAAAATTGGTTTTTAAGAAGCCTGAAACAACTTATGTTTGCTATTGTTAGAGAGTGTGTATTGAAGAATATTGTGTTGCAAAAGAATTTTAAGAAATACTATTTTTTTACCAGAAAAAAATAGATAAAACAATTTTAAGGACCAGTTTTTTTTTAGTTTTATTGAAATGCAATTAGGGTTGTTATTTCATTTATTTGTTTCTAAATATTGTTCAGAGTGTCTGTCTTTCACAGTAATATTATTTTTACTATTCATCTTTGACCCAATAAGAATAAAAGTAATATTAATCACTATATAGCATTTAAAATACTGCTCCTTAAGTCGTAAAAAGTCAAAACTTAAATTTGCACAATTTCATTTTGATGACGTATAATAGATGGCAGCACGTGTACGAAAGCCGGGCACAACGGAAACAGAAATGACTTCTAAACTAAGATGCTGTTTGCGTTATGATATCATGACAGTCAACTTCTGCAAAGTAAATAAATTCAATGTTTTTATTTTCAATGTTTTATATATTCGTGTCATCTATAAATTCTATTTCTGGTATTTTTTGCTTATCTAAATACATGTATGTGATTGTCAACCTTAAATACTGTAATTCTCTTCTTCCTTCTCTAATTATACGTATGTTCATCTATTGGTATACTACTCAATCTTTTATTGTCAAATGGTGTGATGCATTTTCCTCATCTTTTAAAAGTTGTAATGGTGTCAGACAAGGTGGAATACTGTCACCAATTTATTTTAATATTTTCATGGATGAGTTGAGCTGTAAGCTATCAGAGACTAAAGTTGGCTGTCACATTAATAATATCTGTGTTAATCATCTATTTTATGCAGACGACTGTGTGATAATGGCCCCATCTCCATCAGCTCTACAAACTCTTTTTAGCTGTATGTGAGCAATATGCTGATGATAATGAAATCTTATATAATATGAAAAGCGCCCCCGGTGAGGGCAAACCAGTGTTTTATACCTGGAAAAGCACTGGAATGCCACTGTCTATATATTGTCAAAAAATCAATATTCATATTTCAGCAGCTAACAGCACCAGGCTAGACTAATGTTGCTGCCTTATGATATTGATTTTTCCATATGCTGGCTAAAGCATATTGAATACTAGTAAAATGGACCTAATAATGGGCCCAAATGGGCCCAAATATGGACCATTTGGGCCCATGTGAAATAGGGTTCTTGTGGTCACCATTTCCAACCGACATGCCAAATTTGAGCATCCTAGCTCAAACGATGCGACGTGTAGAGGGGTAACGAACCGGACGGACGGATGGACGGACGGATGGACGGATGGATGGACGGACGCAATTAATTGGGTACAAGCCAGTGTATAAAACACTGGAACAAAGAAAAACTGTTGTGTATGGCTGTTCTACCCAAATGTTTATGCAAGTTGCCTGTCCCAACTATGTATGTTAATGATAAACCTCTTAAATGGGTAGATGAGCATAAATACCTTGGAATGTTTATTACAAATGTTTTTAATGATAATAGAGATGTGAAACGTCAGATGAGAGCTCTTTATGGTAGAAGAAATGTGATAATCAGTAAATTCAGACATTGTACAGATGCTGTTAAAGTTCAATTATTTAAGTCATTTTGTAGTGATATGTACTCTAGCCATCTATGGTCAAACTATTCCATTAATGTATACAGCAAACTCAAAGTGGCATATAATAATATTTTCAGAAGTTTAATGTCTATCAGCCGGCGTCAAAAGTGTATCCAAGCTTTTTATTGATTATGGTGTTGACTGTTTTTATGTTTTGATACGAAAGAAAATTGTGAGTTTTAGGAAACGAGTTATGCCTAGTAATAATTCATTAATCAAATTGTGTACATCTAGTCTGTTTCATATGTATGCTAGTACGATTAACAAAAAATGGCAATATCTTGCCTTTCAGCACTCAATGTGATATATGCTATTAATATAACTCATATTTTTACTATGTATATAATGTATATTTATCACCTATTTATATGGACACCATGTCTGAAGCAATAAATGTCTTAAATGTCTCTTAAATGTCTTTCTCATTTAATCTTTTCCACACATGTTTACCAGGGGTAGCAGAAGCTGGTGGGATGGGTGTAATTAAAGGATCAATCATTGCCATATACTTGGCCATACTTGTAGTGCGTGTATGTATGGCTATGACTTATGCCGATAGGAGGAAGGTGATGGAGGTGTATTCTATCCGGAACTGGTGTGAGGAAGGGGTACAGAAGGAAGGATGGGGAGGGAGGAGGATTTAATGTGTTCCGGATCTCTTCTGTTTCAACCCGAGCAGCGCCGGGTAGACAGCTAGTATTAAATAAATGGTATACAACCTTTCTGATTTCACATATGTGCACATACTCGAATCTGTACATCTTTAAGTTAAAGGGATAGCCAGACCTTTTAAAAAGGTAAGCACAAATTGCACCGAGCTTCTCTAACCCAGGACATCACGACAATGACTACTACAGAGAAGATGTCACTGTCACCTCTCACGTGTCACGTGCCCCCCACCCCGCACCGTAATTGTCAATAGTTGTTTTCATTGCACACATGACAATTACGGCTCCAAGATGGTCTATACAATTTACTATAAGTGAAAAGTTGTAATTGTGGGGGAAATATGATAGTGCAGAATGGTAACACATTTGCCGTATTGCTGCTATAAAATGTATCCGTTGATGTAAAATGTAAACTGTAAGAGCTTGTAAGTGCCTGAAAACTCACCTAAAAATCATCTTGGGCCTATTTAAAGTATTAGCGTGTATTTGTATGTGTAATCATGCATACGTTACAATAGTACATAAACCAAGTTTGGTTTAGAGTTTTCTTTATTCAATATAAAAGATTTTCACAAATTTTTGGAATAACATGTAACATACATATACTTGACAGCCATGGCAATTAACACTTACGCATACACTCGCCATTAACAACATACTGACATACTACGCTCTTCAATCTATGTTTCTGTCGCAGTTCAGAATAGATAAATACAAGTTAATTCCCAACACTAGTATATCTCCTATTGTAAAGGTTTTTTTATATTGAATTTCATTTCATTCATTCTCCAAAAGCATACACAACCACAACAAACTAAATCAATCAATAACAGTTCCAGTACCATGCATGAATACAGTATACGCTTTTACTACCTCACCGTCATGCATGGCTACTTCATGAGGCTACCAACTATTACATTATAACATAATCCTGGAAAAAAAGTATCTACGTGTTGCTGTTCAGTGATGTACTGCTTCAAAATGTACTTGTAAAATAACTTCATACTTATTTTATGGATTGTAATTGGGCTCTAACACCGTAAACACCATTCGAGTATATACTTATAAGGCATTCAACACTGACCTTAAACTTATGATTCTATCATAAGTAATTAAAAGGTCTTGCAAACATATAATGGACTAACGTCAGTTAGAGCTATGGATGCATGATGGCATTCCATCTGATTTACTCATTTTTTAAACAAACACTTTCATTTAGTTGCAAATGAAAGTAAAACAATTAGAATGAATTTTACTTTCAAAAGTTATAAATTCTGCCAATGTCTATATTCTGTCATTTTTAAAGCACCCGAAATTAAAGGGAAAGCATAAAACAAAGAAAAGTCAACCATAATTGACAATCAAACTAAACATCCTTATATCTCTGTCTCTTCAGCACAAACTATCACAATAAGAAGAACAACATCCTGAAAATATAACCCAGACACATGATGTGTGCTATAAGAATTGAACCAATATACACACAAAAATGGCAAATACTGAATACCTAGTCCAATGAACACTACTGTTCACAGTACTATTATGCATACTGTCCAAGTACTCAAACTCCAATTCCTCAGGACGAGGAATTTCAGTCTGGAAAAACCACTCATAAGATCTATCCGCAATATCCTCATTATTGTTTGTGCTAACAATGTCCTCATCATCACCATTATCATTGTTGTACACAACGTCCTCATCGTAGCTATTTTTACCAGCCTGTGTTCTCGTTCGCCCCCCACCACCCCCACCCCCGTCTATCACAATTCTGATTGGTAGGGAGGAGGTAGTCAGTTCTGATGGGAGATTGGGTATTGTTCTGGGTGTAAGGGAAGTCTGTGTAGATGAGGGCATAGCCGTAGAAGTGAGAGACTCAATGTGCACAGTTTCTGTGGTGATATATTTGTTCATATTTCGCCTGCGTGACTTGACTCTGCCCGTCTTGGATGTTGTTGAGGGAACCGATATTGTCGATGTTGTCGTGCTGTAGACTAGCGTTGAGTCCTCAGTGAAGAAAGGCAGAGGACTCCTGAAAAACATATAAGTGAATTGATACAGGCTCCTGATTTCTTATCTGATTGACTCATTTATTTGCATAGTTTATACTGTTGTTGATATATTGATGATAGAAAATAATTGAGATTGAGTATAACATTTCCTCCTCTTTTGCATTCTTATGTAGTATATAAGTTGCAAAAGTCATGATTTTGCTACACGTGACGGTGTGTAGGAAACTATACCAAATGCTTACCCCATCTTTATGATACTTCATAGTTGTCAGTGATACTTCATAGTTGTCAGGGAACGCTTTGACAACCATACTAGTGCAGTATTTCATCCCACTACAGTCAATATTTCAGAGATAATCCCCTAATGCCAATCATAACAAGAACCCGAAAACACCAATATCTGTCCTCACCTGTGTGTACTTGTCGGGGTGCTGCTGTGTCTGTCCTCTCTCAAGAGGCCATGCGTTGTAGTCTCTGTCATCAGTGTTCCATCAATGTTGTCCAGTGAAGGAAGAGGCGCAGTGACCATGGCTGCCTGAAATGGAATATCATCCAATTGTCATTTTACATGACCAAACTTGAGCTAAATGTTAACCAACGAAGACAAAATCTAACCCAACTAGATCAAAAGTGTTAAAAGAACACGGCATCGCTAGAACAACGCCGACATATTGGTGATTATGATATTGCATTACGAATTTTTTTAAACTTAAAATTGCTCCGTGGAACCTATAATTTTCATGGAAGATAGCCAAAATTAAAAACTCATGATGGTCTCAATGAATGTAAACAGTGAACCAAGTTTGAAGATTTTGTCTTCAATGGTATTGATACTATTAATAAAAATGTTGAATATGAAACTAAAACGGCACACTTTAATTGCCAAAGTGCCAAAGATGAACATATATGATTGGCACTACTTATTTGAACATAGAATAAAATTTGGAGGTCATGGTTCAAACTGTATTGAAAGTATTGAAGAAAGTAGAAAAAAACTTAAATGTCTAAACTGCTACACAATGCTGTGCTCTCTGAACACTTTTCATTTAGTTAGCAAAGGGCCAAAAGTTCACTGTAGGTTGTGGTCACCAGTCCCATAATATTGTATGAAATACAGAAGTCATGTGTCAAGCTAAAAATGCTAAAATTGGCCACCAACGACCTTCTGGGGAGAACACTTTGATTGGTAAAGTGCCAAAATTGGACAGTGATGATGGTCACTAGGTATATGCGCAGTGTATCAAATTTGGAACTCATGGTTCAAGCTGTATTGAAACTATGGAAGAAAATGACAAAAATGATCTAAAATGGTTGCAGCGTACCACATATGTGTGGACTGCATGTAAAGTTTGAACAAAATCGATTCATCGGTATACCCTCTAGCTTGTCCGGAGACATATATACATACATACTGACATACAAACAAAGTGATCACAATCAGCTGCTGAAGCGACGCAATAACCATTTAGTGACTATTCAGTGGCTAGCAAAGTTATCTACATGTATTATAGCAGCTGAGCATACAACCTAAAATGTGCTCAAATTTACCACAAAGTATTATCAATTACTGAAACTGTCTTGAGGAAAATCACGTACCCATCTTAATAGATTTGAAATTATTTTAGTCTTTATTCTAGGCTACAATAGTAAGCATTTTTGAATAAACTGGTTTCAACGATTTTAGCATATCCATATGCAAAATTCGGACACTGGTGCCACGGCTCTTGAAACCATAATTGAACACCATTGTCTGTATAATCTCTTTTCAAAACATTATCATATTGTTGTATACCATCATTCTGATCTTATTAATTATTTTCAAGTTCTGAATCATTTTATATCGTTGTAGAATAGAATAAATGATAAAGATAAAGTGAAAATTCTAAATAAATTTACAAAAATGACAAATTCAAAATATGAAAATAATGACAATAAGTAAAATAAGAAATAAATAGCAAACATTAAAAGGGAAAGATAGAAAATAGATATTAGAAAAAATGTTAGAAAATAACAAATATACAAATAAACAAATTAAAAAAATGTAAATGAAAAAAAAGGCAATAATAAAACCTCCCACCTCAGCGCCGGTGTTGAAACAGGCGTCTGTGGGGAAGAACCACTTGTGGAAGAGGCGCTGGAGCTCTCCGTCCTCCTGTAGGCTCAGTAGGGCCAGGTCCAGGTCACCAGCCAGCGGGTTACCTGCAAGCAGGGAGGGACGGTGGCCATGTCTTGATACCATTACAGACAGCAAGAGGACTGAAATGGACTTTAGAGTCATCAGAGACCGAGGGTTTATCAAACAGTTGGTAGAGCTCCTGATCCGCTTGAAGACACAGCAGGGAAAGGTTAAGTTCTGGATCAAAAGGGTTGCATGGATATAGGGAGGGTGTCTAGATACCATTAGAGACAGAAAACTCAAAAAGACTTTGAAGTCATCAGAGACAGAGGGTTTATCAAAGAATTGGTAGAGTTCCTCAGGAAAGGTGGGTATTGCCACAGGCAGGTCCAGTGGGCAGAAGTTCGGGGAACACACACCCTCACCCAGGGCACGCACCCCTCCCCCCACCCCCGCCTCCCAAAACAAATACGTTATTATCCTATGGTTTTTGGCATGTTCGCTATCGATTGTGTGCACGAAACCCATGTGATCACTTAAGTGTGAAACCCCTTTTCTGAAATGTTGGATCTGCCAGTGGGCATGTCTAGATACCATTACAGACGGGAAGAGAACTGAAACTGACTTAAGATTCATCAGAGATGGAGGGTTTATGGAAGAGTTGCTTAAAGATCAATTATTCTGACGGCAAGAACCGAGAAAGAAGGCTGCCTAGAAGAAGGGAAGGCATTGTTAGAGAAATAGAAATGACATTAACACATGAAAAAAATACTATCAGAGATATTGACAAGAGACATGCATAGAGGTGGACCAGATAAATGATTGGATGGAGTGAAATCATCGGCCTCTCAGTTCCTGGTCTTATGCAAGTCCATACATTCCTGACTGTTGTTATGTATTTGGGGATTTCTTTTGATGTCCATGGACTGAAACGCACAACGCCAGTGCATGTAGTTGCTTACCAATTACACCTGCCATCTGACACACTTGGAGATATTTACAATATTAGCCTGAACCTTACTCCACTTCAGGATTTCAGGAGTGAAGGCCCCTATGCTTGGTCATTTCTGCTACACTGATAATTGAAACAGAATCACTTTTGATGGTAGTCATCATAGTAAGTCGCTACATTGTCTCATCATAGACTCGCTTTTGGGGGGTTTAGCACTCAAAACTATCAGTCAAGAAGTTTACCTTTCTCAAGTGCAAATCCATAGTTGGTGACAGAGAGGAACTGGTCGAGGGCCACGAGGTCACAGGGCGCCTGTGACGACGCGATGTAGTTGGCATCCGTGGAGTCGAGAAGAAGCGCTGTGTGCCCGGCGCGGACAGAGGCCACGGCCAGGGGGAGGGACGCGAAGATGTGGTCATCTGCTGAAGAACATGTTGCAGAATCAATGAAGGATACATGTACAGTAAAACCTCCAATTAAGACCACCTCTGTAAATGAGATCACCTATATAACAAGACCATTTTACATGGGTTCAAGCCTTGAAATACTGACCACTAAGAACCTGAATGAGGAGACTGGCTCTGTATTGAGACCACTTATGGTGAGTTCTAGTTTATGCGTACATGTTCCATAGATATGCTATCAATTTATTTGAACAACGAAAAGCATTTTTTTTGTTAGAAAATTAATCTGACGGTGCCTGTTAAATTCTCTATCTCCTTTTTTTCTAAAGTGTTCTTTCAATATTATATTCATTGTATATATCTCATTGATAAAAAATAAAAATAATCAAAGTGAAATGCCTCCATTCACCCACCGTGGCGCCCGTGCCCGTGGCGGTGTGGCGCTGGCGTTTCCTTCACGCGCTCCCAGATCTGCTGGTAGAACTCGAGCTTGGAGCGGCGCAGGATCCGCTCAGCGCGCGAGCCCCGCACCACGCCCACAGCTAGGCTCGTCTGGTTGAGGACGTCCTCCAGGAAGTAGATGGAGTCACCTGGTGGTAGTGAGAGAAATACAAGGTGTTGTCAACTTTCAGTGGCAGATTCAGGTTTTTAGAACAGCGAGGTGGGGTATCTCAATGGTTTTGTTTGCACGATCGATGGCAGACATGCCAAAAACTGTGAAATTAGAAGGTTTTGGTGGGAAAACGTGGAAGGACGCGTGCCCCCTGGATCCGCCTATGACGTAAGACCCAGGTCTGTACGCTAAGAGTTGTTCTGAGAGTCAACCACTTCAAAATCAGGTGAATCAAAGTGGTCAGAATGAGTGAAATGAAGTTGATGAAGATAACTGACGATAAAGACTACCAACTGAAGGTTTGTGATGAGACTCAGAATTTCTGGTTGCATTGTGCTTAACAATACTTTATGCATAGAAGAGTGCAATAGGGACCAAAACGCTTATTTATGGTACGAAGGGAAACCTATTTTTATTGTCAGCATACTTAACCATAAGGATATTGTATACGATATATTTTATTTAGACCAGGATAATTTTTCAAAATAAATATTCTATGTGATTTTGTGATTTGACCCGTAAAATCTCTTAACATTTACACCATCTGATGTTGTGTTGATAAACCAAAATATTTCGACATGGATAGATAATCATCTTATTATTTTTATTCACATGATTTAAGACACATAAATCTAACTCTATGAATTTTATCATATTTGTTTTTACCAGAGATCAAGTTTCACACTCGAGTCCCATTAAGAGTGACTGTACTTACTACGATGGTCATCCCCCTCCTCCGACTGACCGTCATTGGTCAATGCAGCGTGGTCAGTGTGCAGTAGCAGTGCGAGGGTGGAGTGTAGGTAGGGCCGGGTGAAGTCCAGCACGCGCGACTCCCGCTTGGACGAGCCTGCCACTTCGAATGGTGCGGCGCCAAAGTCAGCCTCCTGTAATGGCAAATAGAACCTCTATTAAGACCACCACTGAGACTAACCTCAAGTGGTCGCAGTAGAGAGGTGGTCTATATATGGAGGTTCGGTTGAGAGCATGAAAAATGGTTCTTATAGAGAGGTCTTCTCAATATAGAATAGGTCGTGAGTGTAATGTGTGTTGGCAAAGGGTACTTGTGTATTCAATTCTATTCTTTTCTCTCTGTTCATTTAAACTCCTTCTAGATTAAAGATGTCGCCTGCCCATGTAAGCGTGATGAGCGCAGTAAGTGTACGCATTGGTGCATGTAATTCCTACAACGCCCGCAAGACCCACTGACCCCATCAAGTGACGACATGTGAGTGTGTGCACATGTTTATTGTTATACTACGTTTATCAGTCCCTTTTCACTCCAAGATGTCATTGTCATGTTTCGTCTTGTTTTTTGTTTTGCTTTTTTTCATATCCGAGAGCTTTTGCACAAACGGAAACGTAAAAATCAAGTGATTGTGACCACTTTTTTCTTTAAAAAAACAATCTGGATCTGCCAGTGGTACAGTACCCCTTACTCACCCCATCAAGCAGTGCCCCGATCACCCCGGTCCACTGTTTGCGGCCTCTCCGCCGCCCCAGATCCTCCTTTATCACCCACTCGAAGAGGAAGCCGGCGCCGGCGGCCATCTTGGTGACCAGGTCGACCATGTAGCCTTCGAAGCGCTCACCCCTCGGGGTCAGGGAGCGCATGAAGTACGGCTCCATCTGCAGCAGCACCGAGGATGTGTAAAGTATTTCATGCAGGATTACAGGTTTACTTATATGCAGATTGACTTTTTCATTGCCAAGTTCAGCTAATAAAATACAACATTTCAAGTTTTCTTCATCTTATACCACAACAGTAGTGTGTGAATAAGTGCGTGTGAGGTGTGTAATGCATTGCTAAATGTAAATGTAGTGGTTTATAGTCTTGACTCAAGGCTTGTTCTCACACTTAACGTTTTGCACCAGGTCAGTGTCACACTTATGTGTGCATCTGATGCACATCGAAGACACAATCACTCACACATTCGTTGAAACTATTTAAGGATGTGTTTGCGCAGCACCCACCACCAGAACCGACAGGTAATCGAACCCATGACCTTCTGGTCATGAGTCCAGCACCCTATCCATTCATTCGGCTACTGCAGTACACAGCATAGTCTGGGTGTGTAATTATTGAGAAATTATAAAGTTCACAAGATCTTCCTCACCAAGACGGTCGCCACTCGGAGCGTCCTCTGCGGTCGCCGATCTGCCGGCGAGGACACCAGGGCCTCACTCTCTGGAATAAACAGGTCACATGTCACGGGCAGATCCATGTTTTTTGAAAAAGTGGGGCGGGCCGTACTTATTATAAGGCATCTCAGAGGTTTCATAAGAACGATCGATTATGAATATGTGAAAATTGCCATGAAAATGAAATCTTTTGGTGTGGAAAGGACGGGAAGGGATGGGGGTGCACCCACTGCGGCACCCAGTTCTCCAGGACATGCCTATGCATAATATGCTTTCATAGGCTATATATGCATGCTTATTTCAGAGCAGTGCTTTCACTGAGTTCAGTATACCTGGGTATTCTGACTTTAGTCAGTTGTCGAGGTCCAGTATGGAAATAAAACATCCCATTTTGAAAACGTGATGTCTTTTTGCTGCTCTTAGGTTATCACATGTTTTGAATGTTTCATTGTAGATGTATATTTATTTTATTTTATTTGTTTTTTTAATTCAGACATAGAGTCCATAGTAAAAGAATAAAGATGATAAAATACATCAGAACTATAGTAAATCATCCCACCTCTCTGTATAATGCAAAAGAGAGAATAAAAGAAATGACTATTAATTATATTTTGAATAAGACAATTATTTACAATCGATAATCTTTTCTTAAAACCAAAGATATTTTTATCATTAAAACGTTAAAACTGTCAAGTCTATTAATAACAAATGAATGTGAAACACTATCACCAAGTTGTACATGAAATAATTTCTGATAAATGCTATTGAAAGCAACTTTATACTTTTAAAAACCACTTTGCTTAAAATTACACCATAAACTCGAACCATAGGAATTATAACAATACGTTTTAAATAAGTTACGTTCAAAAGCATCTGTACACTGACATAGAGTGCTTTTACTTGTCTATCTATGTCGCATTCGTCTGCATAATCATTTTGAATTATTATACCAAGATATTTATTACTTGTGGCAATCTCAATCGGCTGATCATTAAGACAAATGGAAGGTATAGAAAGATTCAACAAATGTTTTGGTTTATAACAGAGTAATTTGGACTTTTTTCCATTATACACAATGCAATTATCTTTTGCATACACACCACATATTTGTATTAGTTTCTGAAGAGCAATAGGTGATGGAGCCAAATAGCAGGTATCATATGCATACAGTAAATGGTTAATCTTCACGCCATTCCTTTCACATACCATACTCACACAATAAATTTAAAGAACACTTAAGTCACCCACATACAAGTTAAAAAGAAAAAGTGAAAGTCTCCCACGTTGTCTAACTGTATATATATTTTCTATTTTAAACGTTTATTTATTTACTGTATTTATTTACATATCTATTTGACACCTGCTAACATCGAGATAACGCAAAAATTCTAGATTAGCAACATCGAGCTATCCAGATAATGACTGGGTCACGTGTAACGGTGACGTACCTGTGACGTCATCCTCGCCTCCGCCGCCGCCTCCACACTGGTGACGCCACCAACGGTCTCGCTGCCGTCGCCACGGCGCCGCACGCGCCGACACCTCCGACAGCACCTACAGGGGCACGCACACAGGTCACAGGTCGCGGGATCACCCCCCCCCCGACATCTCCACCTGTGAGCTGTGGTGAAGTTTGGTTAATTGTGAAAGGTCTCGGGCTCAACCCCCGACATCACCAATGAACTGTGGTGATGTTTGGTATTGTTTATTGGTGTAACTATTACAACTCTGCCGCTCCTGGGCTGTGTTGCTGTCTGTACATATTGAGTTCTGCTAGACTTGACTGCTGTGTCGCATGCTGGATAGCTAACGTTGTCCAGACTTACTCTTACAACAGCGTAGTGTTAGTGTAAACGACCACGTACTGCCTCCCTGCTGCCAAAAACTCATGAAGAGCTGCACGGGGCACCGACAGAGGGGGTGAGTGTTAGTGTAAAAAATGTGTGACTATTATTGTCTGGTGTTTCATTCTGACGTAAGAATAAAATTGAAAATTTGAAAATTTGATCAACTTTATTGTCGTCAGCACCCTCCTAAGATACACTGACAAAATGAGCGTTTGCTGCTGCTGTTGAACCCACCTGGTTTAGCTCTGGGAGGAAGCTGCTGCCATTGGCCACAGCGAAGCCGACGGTCACTCCGGTCACAACGCGGTCAACCATGACCAGGTCACACGGACGCTGCAACAGACAGTGACAGTGATCAACACAACAACAGTAGAACCTTCCAATTAAGCCCACCTCCATAACAAGACCGTATTTCACGGTGCGCACGCTTTATAAAGCTGGAAAAAATATATGTATAGAGACAACTTTTCTATTGAGACCACCTAACACCTGACTCAAGGGTGGTGCTATTAAATAGAGAGGTTCTAGTGTACTTCTGTCACTCTCGTCACAGTGATGACTATAGTAGGCCTACGGGGGTGGGGATGAGATGTGGGGGCAAAAAGTCCTATTATGTGGGATTTTAAGATTCAAAATGGGATAAAGAGAAGAACAGAAAAATGCGGGATGTTGCAGGAAAAACAGAGCAATAGAAGAGAAAATCTAATCCGTTTTAAGACTCCACCACTTCTTACTGTTATAACTCGCACCCCTTCAATGCAATCCAATAGATCTACACGGTCAACGATAAAACGTTTTTGCTACAGACGTTTCAAGTCTACGTCAAACGTCTACGTAACTGGGTAAACATCAACGTCAATCGCGCGACCGTAGTAGACGTACTACGTTCACAGCGTAACTTTGTCTCAGAACTAATCATAATATGTTTTCTGTTGTATTTTATAACATCAAAGATATTCAGTGCGTGAGGCCGTGGAATTAAAAATAAAGAGGACGCCAGTCAGCGTGGAAAAGGAAGAATATGATACGAACAACTAGGCATTTGTGAAGATACCACGGGCATCCGAGTCCAAACAAAAGGCTTATGTAAAGTCTAGATGCCTTCAGATGCATGGCCAGGGGTCCAAGTAGCAAGACGACAGACTAACACGACCGTTTTCAACCCAACTTCTGGTTGAAGTGGAGCATTTGAAATCCTTGTCACCGGACACCAGACAGAGGCACATTTCTGTTGTATATATACATCTAATTAGAAAGTGACATACAGTAACCGTTTAACAAGGACATGCCACCATATATTTGGGGACCCCACTTTTGTGTGGTCTTGCTACTGTTGCTAGGCCTAGGGCCCACCACCACAGTCACCACAGGAGAGGTAATAGTGCCCAGCACCACAGGAGAGGTGATTCAACAGTGGATGCAAATGCTTTGTCACAATCCCCCGCCTGCGGAGGCCCCTATGCCCCAAATACTCCCCAAGCGGTGGAGGGAGCGCAATATCAAGGAGGAGTTCATCCGCGCCTACATGATCCACTCGTGGGCAACACTGGAACAGTATTCCTGGAGTGACAAATGGGCAATGTACCGGTAAAATACAATCTAAATGTGTGTGTACGTGCGTGTGTGTGTGCGACTTTAACGCATAATTTTCACAGCTCTAATCATGCCTTATAGTTCACGAGTATGAGCGATGAGAAGAAAAACAATCCATTTTAAAGAGATCTTTTTTAGAAAAATATTCTCTGTAATTGCTTACATCTCTGCTGTAGTTCTACAAAATCTTTGGAAATAGGTTAAGAATAAGCATTTAAATTAATTAGAATGTACACTTTGCTACAGGTGTGCAGTGGGAATGGGTTTCTCCGAAAATGGAAGGGTTGTGACCGACTACACAATCAAGTATGGGTGCCAACCGACTGGAGAATTAAGAGAATCAGAAGGCGGCTACCCTGAAGGTTGGCGAGAGTGTGTCCACCAGCCACTGTCCACCTTGTATGAAATCCACGCCTGGCAGTCGACCGACATGAATGAGTCCACCAAAGCTGAGAACTGTGTCAAAAACGACAGGTCTGTGGGCATGACCAAGATTGAAAAGGACCCTTGGTGGGTGGCCGACCTTGGCTATGCGTATGAAACCACGATTGTCGAGCTGGTTTTGGTACAGGGACAAGACATCTGCGTTTCATGCAATTTCAATGCCTACGGAAACATCTCCCTGAGCTCGTTGGCGAGTTTGCCCTCTGCGGTAAGCCCTGTAGCCAAGAAACCAGAGGGAGGCTCAGCCTGCGTGAAGGGGAACCTGGCGCACAACTTCACGTTAGTCAAAACCCACCCGTACTTGCCCTTTTACTGCGGACTGGGCAAGGAGAAAGTGCGGTACATTGTTGTGAGCGGTGCAGACAACCTCACTTTGACGCTCACTTTACAGTGGGTGGCGAAGTTTTTTTGGCAAACACTTGGGGGGAGTTGTCGTGTCAAAAAATAAATGGGGGCCTTTTTTTGGGCCAAAAATTTTTTTCATTTTTGGCAAAGTCAAAAATAAAATTTTGG